>CM077240.1:5395000-5565000 GCA_039654775.1 Spinibarbus caldwelli
TTGCAGGTTCACTACCTGGTCCCTGAAGGGAGTGGTAGGAACCTTGGGCACATAGCCTCAGTGTTGCACTGGAGTCAGCCGGCCCAAACTCAAGGCACGACTCGTCGACCAAAAATGCCTGCAGGTTCCCCACCCTCTTGATCGAGGCCAACGCAGTCAGGAGTAGGGTTTTCATAGAGAGAAACTTCAGCTCGACTGACTGCAATGGCTCAAAGGGGGCAGTTTGTTGGGCTCTTAGCACCAATGCCAAATCCCAAGAGGGTAGGGAGGGAGGCCTAGGAGGATTTAACCTCCTGGCCCCCCTAAGAAACCTGACGACCAGATCGTGCTTCCCCACCGACCTCCCCTCTATGGAGTCATGGTGGGCGGAAATAGCAGCAACGTACACCTTAAGGGTGGAGGGGGACAGCCTATGCTCCAACCCTTGTTGCAAAAAGGAAAGCACGGCTCTGATCGAACATCTCCGGTGGTCCTCATGGTAAGAGGAACACCATTCGACAAACAGGTTCCACTTCAGCGCATAGGCCCGTCTTGTGGACGGTGCTCGTGCTGAAGCGATAGGGGCAGGTCACCTAGAACCTGCGCGTCCCGTCCAGGGACCACACATGGAGTTTCCACAAGTCTGGACACGGGTGCCAGAGGGTGCCCCGTCTCGGAGAAAGCATATCCTTCCTCAGAGGAATCGGCCAGGGAGGGGCTGTCGCAAGGAGCATGAGTTCCGGGAACCAGCTCCTGTTGGGCCAATATGGAGACACTAACAGGAACTGCTCCTCGTCCTCCCTGATCTTGCACAGTGTCTGTGCTAGCAGGCTCACTGGGGGGAACGCATATTTGCGCAGGCCCTGGGGCCAGCTGTGTGCCAGTGCATCCGTGCCAAGCGTTGCCTCGGATAGAGAGTAGAACCACTGGCAGTGGGTGGTTTCCGGAGATGCAAACAGGTCTACCTGAGCAACTCCGAACCGACTCCAAATCAGCTGGACCGCCTGGGGATGGAGTCTCCACTCCCCAGGAAGTGCCGCTTGAGACAGCTCGTCGGCCGCCTGATTGAACACTCCTGGGATGTGGATGGCACGAAGGGACCTCAGATACTTCTGACTCCAGAGGGGGAGGTGGCGGGCGAGTTGCGACATGCGACGCGAGCGTAAACCACCTTGCCGGTTGATATACGCAACGGTCGCAGTGTTGTCCGTACGGACCAGAACGTCCTTGCCCCGAAGGCGCCTTCTGAGGCGGCTCAAGGCAAGGCGTACTGCCAGCAACTCGAGGCAATTGATATGCCAACACAGTTGGGGACCCGTCCATACCCCTGACACTGCGTGCCCATTGTACGTGGCTCCCCAGTCGTTGGCCGAGGCATCCGTGAATATCACAGCATGCCTGGATACCTGCTCCAGGGGCACTCCTGCCCGAAGGAATAAGGGATCTGTCCACAGGCTGAAGGTCTTGCGGCAGGCCGGTGTAATCTGAACCCGGTGAGTACTGCGTTTCCACGCCCACCTCGGGATTTGGCCATGTAGCCAGTGCTGAAGCGGTCTCATATGGAGCAGACTATCGCCGCAGCTGCAGCCATATGCCCCAGGAGCCTCTGAAAGAGTTTCAGTGAGACCACCGTCCTGCCTGATAAAGTCCTGAGGCAGTTCAGCACAGACTGAGCACGTTCCTGGGTGAGGCGTGCTGTCTGGTTGACCGAATCCAACTCCATGCCGAGAAAAGAGATCCTCTGCATTGGCACGAGTTTGCTCTTTTCCCAGTTGACCCGAAGACCCAACTGGCTGAGGTGCCTGAGCACCAGTTCCCTGTGTGCGCACAACTGCTCTCGAGACTGTGCAAGTATGAGCCAGTCATCGAGATAGTTGAGGATGTGCACACCCCCTTCTCTCAGGGGGACAAGGGCCGCCTCTGTGACTTTGGTGAAGACGCGAGGCGAAAGGGACAGCCCGAAGGGCAGGACCTTGTACTGATATGCCCGACCCTCGAACACGAATTGCAGGAATGGCCTGTGTCGCGGGAGGATTGAGACATGAAAGTACGCGTCCTTCAGGTCGATCGCTGCAAACCAATCTAGGGGACGGATGCACCCAAAATGCGTTTCTGTGTCAACATCTTGAACGGCATCTTGTGAAGTGCACGGTTCAAAACTGTAAGGGCTGTAAAACCCCGACCTCATATCGGCTGGAGGGACCGGTTCTATCTCATCCTTCGCCAGCAGGACTGCGATCTCTGCATGCAAGACAGGGTCATCGACGGCCTTGACTGAAGTGAACCGGATGCCCCTGAACTTGGGGGGGACGCCGGGCGAACTGAATCGCGTAGCCGAGTCTGATGGTCCGCAGGAGCCACCAAGACGGACCAGGGAGCACTAGCCCAGCTCCAAGAAACCGTGCCAGCGGGACCAACGGGGCCACCGACGTACCCGCGGTGGAGCAGCGAGGTGGAACATAGGGACCCGGCCTGGGGCCTGTGACGGAAGGGGGCGGGGTCTGGGTGTGCAGTGTAACACTCACCTGATTCTTACTCGTGTGGGAGGAAACACAGAAACCCGGCTTGAGGCTTGTGACAGCCCGGCATGTGACGACTTGAAGCGGAAACTCGAGTGCTACCACCCTTACCTGCCTCCACGAATGGGCAGGTGGGGTGCTCTTGGGCAACCACCTGCTGCCTGGTGGCGAGAGAGAAGGAGGGAAGCGATCCCGTGATGCATGGTTCACCACTCTCCTCCTCTTGAGACCCAGAGATTGAGGAAACCGCTCTTTTATTGATGTTTTGGGTACCGCTGGCTGCTGGAAATGAAACAAAAGATTCTCCACCCGGACCTCCTCCAGGGGAGGGAGTGCTGCAGTCACCATCTCCCGACGAGCAGTCTCCTCCATCTCTGGGTCGCCCGTCTCAGGGCCTCTTGCACTTGCGCTTGCCGCCAGGTTTGGTGGGAGCCTGGATGGGCTGGGCATCCTGCCTGCTCCACGACGCTGCCTGGTGGAAGGCTGCTACGGCTGCGCAGGAGCGGGGGCGGCCGCAGGGGGGCGCCCACGGCGACGAGCAGGCTGAGGGGCTGCAACCGGGGTGGAAGCGGCAGGTTTCCTCCGGCGCATGATGTGTTTGATTGCCTCAGTCTGCTTCTGTGCTGCCGAGAACTGCTGGGCAAAGCTCTCGACAGCGTCGCCGAAAAGGGCGGTCTGCGACACGGGAGCATTCAGGAACTGTACCTTCTCCTGCTCCTTCATGTCAGCCAGAGATGGTGATCCTGGACCACTAGCGTGGACATTGCACGACCCAGAGACTGCGCAGTCACCTTTGTCGTTCGAAGCGCGAGGTCTGTCGCAACACGCAGTTCATGTAGAACCGCCAGGTCGTGGCCTCCCTCGTGCAGGTCTTTGGCTTGGTGGACCTGCAGTGGTATGGAGGGCAGAAGCCGCCTCCCCACAAGCTCTGTAAGCACTGCCAGTTAGGCCTGACGAATACTTACAGGTCCGTGAGGGGAGACACGGGTCACCCCGCAGAGTGGTAGCGGCTGTTGGACACAGTTGCATGGCCACAGACCGCTCTACCGAGGGGATCGAGGGTGGTGAGGGCGAAGGAGCCACAAGATTTGTTTCAGGCAGTGAAAGGTGCCCTCCACGATCTAGTGAGCTCCTCATGCACCTCCGGGAAGAATGGCACCGGAGGGGGGCTCTGAGAACCAGCGCGACCCCCACCGAGAAACCATCGGGATCAGGAAGCGGTGGAGGATTCCACACGAGCCCAACATTCTCAGCGGCCTGGGAAAGCATAGCCGTCATCTCTGGGTCTGGCTCGGACAATGCTACCACACCCGAAGGGGGCAACGTAGTCGAGTCGTCATCCCCGGAGAGAGAGGGCTCACCCTCCGATGCAGCAATCGACATCTGGTCGTCAGAGGGGGCACCGAAGGAAACGAGTGGTGCCCTCTGTCCTGTAGAGCCCGCTCCAATGGCAGCTCCACCGGCTGCGGAGTGCTTGAGGGGTGAGGAACTCCACTTGGGGAAGCCCTCACCGTGATCCTCAAATCACCTCTGACTTGACCGGACACAGCGCCGCCCCGGGTGCCGGGACGAACGCTGGATCGCGGCAGAGGCAGAGGGACTCCGCCATGTTTGACATAGCAGAGTCTTTTATGCAACTCCGAGATGGTCATGTCCCCACAAGAAAAACATGAACCATCCACGAAAGCTTCTTCAGTGTGCTGAATGCCCGAACACGTGAGGCAGCGATCGTGACCGTCCTGAGGCGCCAGGAAATGACCACACCCAGAAACCCACAGGTGATAAGACATCTTTAAAAAGACGCGATCACCCGTGTTACTTTTTTAGAGAAATGCTCTTTTAGGGAAATTCCTCTTTTAGTGCTGAAGCACGCAGGGGAACTGGCCACCGCACACTCCTGGTGTGGCTGTCTGCATGATCTTTGTTGAAGCCACGAGACCATGACCACCACTGCTGTTGTCGTAACGCCCGCACTCGCTCGTTCTCTCTGCAACACCGAAGTAGAAAACAGTAGTGATGCACCACCGCTTGGCTCCGAAGCGAAAGGATGAATTAATGCAGTGCACCTGCTGCCTCTTACACTCACGCTGTGATCAGCGGCAGCTGGATGCAATAATCGCATGCCAATGTCCATTGGCTCGTTTAGTTACACTCGAAGTGGATTGGTCCCTCTGGTGAGATCCCAATTTCGTCGGTCATCTGACGTGACTCGGAGTGACCGACTGAAAGGGGAAGTACAGATAGACATCTGTATGAATGAAGTATGAATTACTTTACTTTTTGATGCATCAAAGTTTTGGTTGCATGGATTCTCAATGAATGGACAAAAATAATGTAAGAATATTTCACATTTCTTCATTGGTGTTTCGAAGAGAAAGAGAAGTCTTATGGGCGTGGATCGAAATGAGGGTGAGTAAATGATTACAGAATTTTCATTTTTGGGTGAACTAACCGTTTAAGCTCAACCTTGTGTATACAGAGCTCCTAGTAATCCCTACCAACCCATCATTACTACATCTTGCAGGTCAGAACAGTCAAGAACTTGTGCATAGTTCTTTATTTGCCTCTTAAATTTCACTTGGCACTTTATGATGACTGCCTGGTTTTGCAGTTTCACACTTTATTACATGGCACATTGGATCTTCAGTCAACCAAAAACAGCCCATATCACACTGTTTTGGTGTCCCTTCACTTCATATGTAGCTCTTTATATCAAACTCAAGGCTATAATTTTGGCCATGAGAACTACCACTAGAACAGCACTCTCCTACCTCAGCAGCACAGTCCTAAGCGTCTGTATTCCACCACCGTCTGGAGGTTCCATCACAACAAGGTACAAAGTCACATTCCAGAATGCTCTCACATTTACTCTGTGGTGGAACGAGCTTCCAACCTTCACCTGATCTACTGAGACCATCACAGCTCTTAAGAAGACACTCCTTTGAAATTACTGTTGACTTTTGAGAATGTGATTACTTAGTATTTTATAGAACTTTAACTGTAGTGTGTTATCAATATTACATGTAATATTTAAATTTCAATAGAAATGACATTGTCAGTAATACCGTATTTCAAAGACAATAGCAGTAAATATGGAATTATGGTAGTACTTTAGTTTAGGGACCAATTCTCACTATTAACTAGTTGCTTGTTAGCGTGCGTATTACTAACTTATTGGCTGTTTATTAGTACTTATAAAGCACAAATTATTGCCTTATTCTCCATGACCATATTTTAGATCCCTTAATTTGACTCCATGCCTAAATTCAACAACTACCTTACTAACTGTTAATAAGCAGCAAATTAGGAGTTTACTGAGGCAAAAGTGATAGCTATTAGTTAGTTACATTTACATTTAGTCATTTAGTAGACGCTTTTATCCAAAGCGACTTACAAATGAGGACAATAGAAGCAATCAAAACCAAAAAAAGAGCAACAACATGCAAGCGATATGACAAGTCTCGGTTAGCCTAACGCAGTACACATAGCAAGGTTTTTTTTTTTTTGGTTTGTTTTTTTTAAAAAAAAAGTAGATAGAATATAGAAAAGAAAGCTAGTGTTTTAGTTTTTTAAGAAAAGCTAGCAGTTAGAGAATAAATATGCAATTGATAGAGGGTCAAGTGTGTGTGTGTGTGTGTGTGTGTGTGTGTTTTGTTTTGTTTTGGTTTTTTTTAATAAAAAGAAAGGAGATAGATAAAATAAAATTAGAAAAGAGAATGCTAGAGTTAGAGGGTCAAATAAAGATGGAAGAGATGGGTTTTTAGCCATTTCTTGAAGATGGCTAAGGATTCAGCTGCTCGGATTGAGTTGGGCAGGTCATTCCACCAGATGGGAACAGTTAATGAAAAAGTCAGAGAAAGTGATTTTGTGCCTCTTTGGGATGAACAATAATGCGGCGTTCACTTGCAGAACGCAAGCTTCTAGAGGGCACATAGGTCTGAAGTACTGAATTTAGGTAAAGGGGTGCAGAGCCAAAGGTGGTTTAGTATGCAAACATTAATGCCTTGAATTTTATGTGAGCCGCTATTGGTAGCCAGTAGGACTGCAACAACTAATCGATAAAATCGATTATTATCGATAATGAAAATCATCACAACGCAATCATTATCGATTAGTCGGGTCTGCCCACAGTGCAAGTCCAACTTCAACTTCATACTGAATAACGCATTTCTATGGCCAAATGCATCTAAAAATAGTGGAGGAAACAGGTTGAGATGCTGCGGGAGAAGTACGTGATCCAAGCTGCACAAAACATGAGAGTTCTTTATTTTAAGCTTTAAGCTAATCCATTAGTGTAATTGCCCTGTCAGGCGCTTTGACAGATGCGTGTGCGTCCTCAGCCCAAAAACGTTCAGTTTACGGTCATATCCTTATCTGTAAATGTCAAAAATTCACGCGAGCATTTCCATTTTTGCATAAAGTTCCGTCCTGAGAGTCTGTGTTAAGTTTAAATCTTTACTGAATGAGCGCCAGCGCGGCGGACGCGTGAACGCACGTCAGAGAGGGATTAATATTCAGCGCAAAAAACATTCATTGTGCTGAAATATCTGTTGTTGAAAGTTAAATTAAGGTTTAAAAGTCAACAGGTAGGGCACGTGTTTTATGAGAGTAGGAAATGTAAAGGGATAACCGCGTATAGTTGTCTGAATATAAATATCAGATGCTTCATAGCCACCTTTTACAGGATAAAGAAATTACAGTAAACGTGACTGTGATCAAAAAGTTGGTTAACACTGAATTTGTGTTTTTATTCGTCTTTATTATCTTTATCATCTTAATTTTTGATGAAGAGATTTAAAGTATGGGCCTATATACAGTCCTTAAATTTATTAAAACAAATGTATTTAAGGTTTATAACAAATAATGTAAGCTTTGTGCCACTGCTGCTCTAAACTAACAGTATTGGTGTTTACTAAAATCATTTTTTAGCTATCTGTGTTGGTTAGTCCTCCAATATGTGTAAGGCCTTTAGTAACAGTAGGCTATTTCTAATGCTATAATATAATTATTTCTGTTATCTATGAAAGAATGAAAGATCTATGAAAGATTTTTTCAGATACCCAATTACAGTCAAAAAGTACCTAAACAATGACAGCAAGAATGCATGCTATCATGAAAAGCAGGAGGCTATTTTTTTTATTATGTGAATAAATATTTAGTTGTTTCAGTTTGTTATTTGCCCAATAAATGACAATAACATTTTTAGATTTAAAAATTAAAAAATTCTTAATTTTTTAAAAAAAAAAATTATTTGACAGATTCCTAAAATATTTGTGTTTTCTCTTTATTATGACAGGTGGTCTAATAAATTGTTAAGCTCTGTATGTTTTCATAGCATTCAGTTGGTACGTTTGTTTGAAGGACATTGGGCAGAATGTGGAAGTGTTTTTGTCAATAAAATAAAAAAAGAAGAAAATTTAGCTTTTTTATCTGATTAATCGAAAAAATAATCGGCCAACTAATCGATTATCAAAATAATCGTTAGTTGCAGCCCTAGTAGCCAGTGCAAATTGATGAACAGAGGTGTGACGTGTGTTCTTTTCGGCTCATTAAAGATTAATCTTGCAGCGGCATTTTGGATTAAGTGTAGAGGTTTGATGGAATTGGCTGGAAGACCTGCCAAGAGAGCATTGCAATAGTCAAGTCTGGACAGAACAAGAGCTTGAACAAGGAGTTGTGTTGCATATTCTGAAATAAAGGGCCTGATCTTCCTAATATTATATAAAGCAAATCTGCAGGACCGGACAGTTTTAGCAATGTGGTCTGAGAAATTCAGCTTATCATCAATCACAACTCCAAGGTTTCTGGCTGTTTTTGAAGGAGTAATGGTTGATAAGCCTAACTGGAAGGTGAAATTGTGATGAAGTGATGGGTTTGCTGAAACTACAAGCAGTTCTGTCTTAGCTAGGTTGAGTTGAAGGTGGTCCTTCATCCAGCAAGAAATGTCTATTATACATGCTGAGATGCGAGCAGTTATCGTCGGATCATCAGGATGGAATGAGAGGTAGAGTTGAGTGTCATCAGCATAGCAGTGATATGAAAAGCCATGTTTCTGAATGACAGAACCTAATGATGCCATGTAGACAGAGAAGAGAAGTGGTCCAAGGACTGAGCCCTGAGGCACCCCAGTAGCTAGATGTTGCGACATGGATACTTCACCTCTCCAAGATACTTTGAAGGATCTATCTGAGAGGTAAGACTCAAACCACTGGAGAGCGGTTCCTGAGATGCCCTTTCTCAATAGGGTTGACTGGAGGATCTGGTGGTTGACCGTATCAAAAGCAGCGGATAGATCCAGCAAGATAAGTAACGAAGACTTGGAAGCCACTCTTGCAAGTCTTAGGGCTTCAACAACTGAGAGCAAGGCAGTTTCGGTCGAATGTCTACTTCTGAAGCCAGATTGGTTACTGTCCTGGAGGTTGTTCTGTGTGAGAAAGGCAGAGACTTGGTTGAACACAACTCGTTCCAGTGTTTTTGCAATGAAAGGTAGAAGGGAAACCGGTCTATAGTTCCCTAAAAGAGTTGGGTTAAGAGTGGGTTTCTTAAGAAGTGGGGTTATACGAGCCTATTTAAATGCTGAGGGAAAAACTTCAGTGTGAAGGGATGTGTTAACGATGTGAGTGAGTGCAGGTACAACTGCAGGAGAAATGGCTTGAAGCAGATGGGATGGAATAGGATCAAGCGGACAAGTAGTAGGATGACTGGAAAGGATGAGTTTAGAGACTTCTGCCTCAGAGAGTGGAGAGAAGGATGTGAACAAGTGTATGTTTGATGGTAAGATGTGTTTGACAGTTTGTGGTGTGGAGAATTGTGCAGTGAGGTTAGTAATTTTATTAATGAAGAATGTGGCAAAGTCGTCAGCTGTTAGAGTTGATGAAGGAGGGGGAGGAGGAGGATAAAGGAGGGAGGAGAATGTTTTAAAGAGCATGCGAGAGTTAGGCGAATTGTTAATTTTGTCGTGATAGTATGTTCTTTTAGCAGTAGAGACATTAGCAGAAAAGTCAGAGAGGAGTGATCGATATAAATTAAGGTCAGTAGGATTTTGTGATTTGCGCCATATCCTCTCTGCAGCCCTGAGCTTAGAACGATGCTCGCGGAGAACGTCAGATAGCCAAGGGGCAGAAGGGGTGGTACGGGCTGGCCTGGAAGATAAGGGGCAGAAAGTATCTAAACAAGATGTCAGAGTGGAACAGAAAGTATCAGTAGCACTGTTTGCATCAAGAGATGATAACTGTATAGAGGGAGGAAGCGAAGATGAAACCATAGCAGATAACCGGGAGGGTGAGAGTGAGCGTAAGTTACATCGAAAAGTGACATGTGGAGGGGTATGTGTTGTGTCAGGAATCATGTCAAGGTTAAGAGTGAGGAGGAAGTGATCCGAGGTGTGCAGTGGAGTAGCCAGCACATGATCAGTGGAGCAGTGTCGTATGTAAATAAGGTCCAGTTGGTTGCCTGATTTGTGAGTAGTCGTAGTTAACACTCTATTGAGATCAAAAGAGGCAAGTTAATAGTGAGAATTTGTCCCCAAACTAAAGTGTGACCGAAATTAACGAATAAGTCCTACTTAAGTCCGAAGTTCAACTAATTGTATTTAATATAAATGTAAAATACAATACAATTTCATTTAATTATAGATAACATTGTAATTGTCTGAAACATTCCTTAATAAGTACTCTTTTTTTTTTCTTTTTTTTAAGTATGCTAAAGTGTACTGCTTTTACACAAGGGCAGGAAACGGCAGCAATGCTTGCAATGAGTCTTTATTCAGCCCTGTAAAACATGTATGTTGGAATTAGTGCTGTCAAGCGATTAATCGTGATTAATCGTATCCAAAATAAAAGTTTTTGTTTACATAATATATGTGTGTGTACTGTGTATATTTATTATGTATATATAAATACATACACACATATGTATATATTTAAGATATGTTATATTTGTATATTAAATATATTTATATATAATATAAATATAAATATATACATGTAAATATTTTCAAAATATATACTGTATGTGTGTGTATGTATATATACAAAATAAATATACACATAATTTATATACACACACATAACTTTTATTTTGGATGCGATTAATCACGATTAATCAAATCGTTTGACAGCACTAGTTGGAATATAAGTGATAACTTTGGAAATATGGTTTATTACAGAAATAGTAAATTCTTTCCCAGACCCAGACTTCAAGTCAAGTGCGTTGAGCTGTATGGTACATTGTACTCTGGTTGTATACTGCGCATTTAGTCAAATGTACACAGTACACAAACAGCAAAAATAGCATAAGTGGTGTGGTGGTGGTACGGCTCTACAAACATAACGTTCTCAACCATGCCTTCATTGAGCTCAAAATTACATGACTAATATTGGAACATACTATGTACTTTTTTTGTGAAATGTAACAGAAAAAGACTGTATTAGAAGAAAAACTACTGTCATTCATGGAAATGTAAAAAAATATGTATAACGTAAAAAGCAATGAAAATTAAGAAATTATTTTAGATTAGGCTTTGTGGCATGAAGGGTTTTTTCTAGTGTGGATGCTTACTTTATATGGTGCAGCCAGATAGTACATCATTTGTGCTTTGATAACTTGAGCTTGAGAGCTGGATTTCTGCAGTCTAAATCCACAGAGCAGAGTGATATCATGTTTGTGTAAATGTTGTTGTTCACTGAGGGTAATTCCTGCACTGATAAAAATGATTTTGTAGTGAAGTAAATACTACAGAAAAACAAATGTAATTTCTACATTAAATAATTTAGTTCAGGCAAGAATAAAAAAAGAGTAAATTCAATATTAGTACTCAATTTAACCTTGTAGAATTTAAAGTTCTTTTTTTTGTTTGTTTGTTTGTTTTTTTGTTTTGTTTTTTTGCTGTTTTCGAGATGTATTTACACTGTTTTATGGTTGCTTTTGTTGTTAGGTTAAGTAACTTGCTGTTTTGTGACATCTGGAGTTAATTTTTTACTCAAAATGACCCATTCATACTCAAACACTATTCACTGATTGTCACCATCATTGTGTATCATGTGCCAAGTATTCAGGTCTCTGTGTTCATTCAGTTAATTACTATACTGAGTCAACATATTACCTTGAAATGAATAATGAGCAGTCTACTTGTTTACATACGTGATTGTAACTTAACCACATGCTTTATAGTCATTTTTTTTTGCTATGTTATTTGAGTAAAGTTTACAAACTGTGACTGAGTGAAATGTACTTGAGTATTGTAGGGTAAACTTAAAATAATTAAGTAGAAATTACTCATCACACTCTACCTGGCCTCGTTAAATTTACTTATTTCCTTTGCTAATTTTAGATAACTTAGGTAAGTAGATTTTACTTAATTCCGTATTTAAATTTTACTTAATATGTGTGCAAAAACTGGCAAAATAAAAATTAAGTAAATATAACTTCTTGTTTTTTTTTCTGTGTGTGTATGTGCGTGTAAAGAATAACTTAGATAGCTGTTTGTGGGTGGACCTTAGTGTGTTCCAGGTAATTTGTGGTGTGACAGGATTACTCAATAAACTGTTGAGCAGTGGTCTAAATATTTATGTGGTTCTTCTCACTCACCCAAGCATGCAGGCAGAGGAGGTGGGAGTACATTTGAAACATTTTCCTGAAATTAAGTCTTGCTGTGCATGTCAAAGGTGGTGTTATACTAAGAGTTTAGCTCAAATTAGTACAGGAATTCACAAAGGTTTACTGAGGTTTGCAAAGAGTCTTAGTGTCTGTGTGTCTTCTGATTCCCGGGGTCTTAATTACAACTTGTACAATTCATCATTTATACTGTCAAACGTAACTTGATGAGGTTAAAGTGATGTGGTTTCTGTATGATCTCTCTATGCTGAAATGAGCTAGATGTATCGGCTAAGAACTGTTTTTTTACTGACAGAAGCCCATCTACAGCAGTACATGCACATGAGAAAACTGCGTATTCCAGACTTATTGCAGAAAGCAGTACTCTGAAACATTGTGTGTAAAAATTGAGTGCTCCTTACACCATTTAAAGAATTAAATTGTTTAGCCATGTTATGACTGATGTCATAATATGGATGAACAAAAATATTATGTACATTTTTGGATTTGTTTCACCTTAGGCAATCTAAAAAGTCTCTTGCATGTAAATATACAAATTGTAATGCTGAAGTTCAAGATCAAGAAAATATTTCTTTGTAACATTTCATTACAACATGCTGTATATTCAAAGTTGAAAAGAAAATCAGTGTTTTAAAGAAACAAACTGTTTTTTTTTTTTTGTTTTGTTTGTTTTTTTTCCTGAAGATGCCAAATTTTTAGAAAATGCTGATTGTCAACTAGTGTCGCAACTTTCATGTGTTCAGTTGCTGTTTTGGTTTCCCTAGTTCCTCAATTAGGTCATTTGATTCCATATAGCTATCTATTAGTTCCTTCTCTGTTTCCTTGCTTCTGATTAGTTTCACCTGTGTCCTGTAATCCTTAAGTGTTTTCTGTGTTTCTTTAAATAAACTAGCAATTAGATCCATTAATTGCCGTGACACTCAGGAGGTCAAAGTAAATATTGTTACAAAAGATGTATATTTAAAATAAATGCTGTTTGGATTTTAAATAAATCCTAAACCAAAATTAATTATGCTTTCCACAAAATTATTAAGCAACACAACTCTTTTCATCCCAATAATAAGAATAAATGTTTCTTGAGCAGAATGATCAGAATGATTTCTGAATAATCATGTCACACTGAAGACTGGAGAAATGATGCTGAAAATTCTGCTTCGACATCACCAATGAATAAATTACATTTTAAAATAATTATTTTAATTTGTAATAATATTTCACAATGTTACTGTTGTTACTCTATTTTTAATGCATCATTAGAGTACATAAAAATAGCGCTCAGTAGAGAATATAATGGAGAATTCAAACTTTTAAATAGTAGTGTTTTTTGTTTTTGTTTTTTTGCTACATTGAATTAAATGTTATAGATAATGTCCAAACTAGTGCTGTCAAACGATTAATCGTGAATAATCACATCCAAAATAAAAGTTTTTGTTTACATAATATATGTGTGTATACTGTGTATACTTATTATGTATATATAAATACAAACACATGAATGTATACATTTAAGAAAAATATGTTATATTTTTAAATGTATTTATATAATATAAAATATAAGAATATGAATATATAAACGTAAATATTTTTAAAATATATACTGTATGTGTGTGTATTTACATATACATAATAAATATACACAGTACACATACATGTAAACAAAACTCTTATTTTGGATGCGATTAATCATTTGACAGCACTAAATTTCATCATATTTATGAAAACTGCCTTCTGATCACAACAAATTGTTCTCTGTTCTACCATTTTTACTACTTTCCTCTGTATTTCAGGATACCTCCAGGAAGCGTACCTCTGGACAAAACAGGCTCTTGCCATCATGGAAAAGTCCATGGTGCTTCTCCAAGATGTGACTGATGGGTCTCTGTACGAGGGTGTAGCGTATGGGACTTACACCACTCGTTCACTATTTCAGTACATGTTTTTGGTACAGAGGCACTTTGGTATCGGCCACTTCAGTCACCCCTGGCTGCACAAACACTTTGCATTTCTCTACAGGACAGTGTTGCCTGGTAAGACCTTGCTTTGCTTCATTCTGTGACTATTACAAGCACAGCATTTAGAGGTGTCATATTGCAAATGTTTTAATATTTTATTCCTTTACCCGAGGTCCAATTAAAAGTTTTTTTGTGTGCTAAAAGGTCTTAATTTCCACCCTCTGTCTGATCCTTAGAACTATATGGGACATTTTGCTGCTGTTGTAACATCTACAGTATGTAAAACACCCATTTTGAAAACGAGTAACAGTGTTTGCTTTATGTGGGCTGCAGTTTTACTGTTGGGTCCAGTGTATTTTGTGCAAAGCCTGCATTACAGTTTGACAGCTTGACAAATTTTGTTACAATAAAAGCATCTTCAGTTTTGAAAGTTACAGTATGTTTCGGGTGCTTTCGTTTTTTGACCTTTTATTTTAATTTCTCAAGATATGACCCCTTTAAAAATGTTACTAGCAGACAGTTGTGGTAATAAAGTGCTTTGAACATGCCAGTCATAGTACAGTAATAAACTCCTTTTACAGATCAGTTGCCTGGTCTCACCTTAAAACGATAAACGGGTAACCTGGCCAGCACCCCACCAAAGTTCAGACTGTGAATTGTAACTGCAACAATAGCTCTCTGTGCACATCAAAGAACTAAGAGCCGTCAAACTGTTTGTGTGTGTCCACAGACAAGTCAGGTTTGGACAGTTTGCAACCTCCTGCCAAAAGCCATTTTATTGTAGCGGAAACCAAAACCTTAAGCAAAAAATCAGGAGACGGAGAGGGTTAGCAGTCACAATACACTCAGTCTCTCGGTCTATCCATTTATACCCTCTGGGAATTCACACAGATGCAGTACTGTTAGAACTATATGGCCTCTTCTTAGCCATTTTTGTATTTCTATAAGTGTAGCTAGCACTGTAGTTTCTCTGTGGAAACTAAAACAAACTGGTGAAAATACTAACATCAAACTCTCATTAGTTAAATGCTCCCTTCTAAAGACAGTGCTTACTGCTGTCGTTCTTTTACACAAAAGTGATTCGTTCTGGCTAAATATTTTCTAGTGGTTGCTAGGTTTAATATCCCTTTTCACAGTAAACTGCTGTTCTTCCTTTAATCTTCGCCCAGCCTTGTTAATTAAAAAGTGTTTACTTCTACAGCAGTCAAACAAGCTTCTACTCATTGACTGAAAATAAATACTTATTGTGCAGTTTGTAGGAAACAAAAAGAACAAATTCTTTTTAGTTGACCTAATCTTTCACACTCGTATTAGGTTTTGAATGTTTCAATGTATTTTTTGCTTCTGCAGGTTTTCAGAGAACGGTTGCAATCGCAGATTCCAACTATAATTGGTTCTATGGGCCAGAGAGTCAGTTGGTGTTTTTGGATCGGTATGTCATGAGAAATGGCAGCGGGAACTGGCTGGCTGAGGTAATCAGACAGAATCGAGTTCTGGAGGGCCCAGGACAGGCCGGCAGGGGTCAGCGCTGGTGCACGCTGCACACAGAGTTCCTCTGGTGAGATTTGTTGGGTTCCTGAGTATAGAACTTCTAAATTTTTGCAAACATTTTTTTCTAGTTTCTTAACATTAACAAGTGCTGTGAAATTTGTATTGTTCTACTGTGAAATTTATGTTGTATTGTCTTTTGTGAGAAACCGCATTTTGAAACAAGTCACTGAAACAAAATTTCCCCAAGGGGATGAATAAAGTTACTAACTAACTAACTAGATATATTAAATTTTAGTTGTGAATACTGTTTATTTAACCCTCAAAGATGTAGGCTTTGATTTTGGTAGGCTAATTTTTACAATTTTTAGATACAGATTGATTATATTTTCTCCCCTTAAACATGTTTGTAAGAAGCTGTTAGTCCCCGGTCATCATGATGTTTCAGTATATTTTGTTTCAGGGTAAATGTCAGTGTTGCAAAATTTCACCTTTGTTGTACTTATGTTTTCTGGTAATTTGACTTTCTTTAGAAGCATTGCTAGTCACAATAATTTTAGTTACATATATATATTGTAGTTACAATAAAAATCCCCCCCCCTATTGATTTAAGAGTGACTTCTATGTGAGCTATGCTTCATAATTGCTGCACTATCCACAATAGAGAATGAAATAGACCTTTTTTGCCTGCAAGAATATTTTGCTAATGTGAACGTACCATGTGCTTTTTTGTTTTTTTTGTCATTTAAAAAAACAAAAATTATTGTGACTATACTTTTATATACCTGTTATGTGTGTTATATTGTTGATATTGCTGAGAATGGTTTGAACGGGGTTAAAAAAAATAACGTAGTCATTTAGCAGACACATTTGTCCAAAGCAACTCACAAATGAGGACAACAGAAGCAATCAAAACCAACAAAAGAGCAATGATATATAAGTGCTGTGACAAGTCTCGATTAGTCTAATGCAGTACACATAGCAAGTTTTTTTTTTTATAATAATAGAATAGATAGGTAGATAGAATGGAAAAAGAACAGAGAGCAGTAGTGTTAGAGGGCCCATTTTTTTAATAAAAAGAAAACAAGTCGTTAGAACAGAAATAGATTTAGAATAGAGCAAGTGTAAGAGGGTCAAGCTTGTTTCAAGTTGTTTTTAATAAATAAAAAGAAAACCAGTACATAAAATAAAATAATATATATTTACACACGTATGTGTGAGTGTAGGTGTTTGTATGTATGTCTAAGTCTATGTACAAAAAGGCCACTTGTTTTTTTATTTTGAAAAATAGACAAAACCTGAGAAAAATTGGTACACAGCAAATGCACCTGTTTATTACTATTATTTTACTTTTTATGTAGAGATGATTAAATGTTCAGTTTTTGACTTGTTTGGGATTAAAATGAAATGACATGCATGTGCCACTTGATGTGAAAAGGTCAAACTGAAATCAGACAGGTTTCTGATTATCAAAGAACTAGAATTTTCTGTATTGTTGCTTAACTGACTTTTCTATGTGCTTCTCCCACTGTATAGGTATGATGCCAGTCTGCAGCCCATCCCACCTCCTGATTATGGTGCATCGCACCTCCATTATTTTGAAGACTGGGGAGTGGTGACCTACGGAAGTGCCCTGCCTGCTGGGAGAAACCACACATTTCTGTCCTTCAAGTCGGGCAAGCTCGGGGGACGTGCTATTTTCGACATGGTTCACCAAAACAAATACAAAGACTGGATCAAAGGGTGGCGTAACTTTAACGCGGGCCACGAGCATCCGGACCAGAACTCCTTTACCTTTGCTCCGAATGGAGTCCCGTTTATCACAGAGGCATTGTACGGTCCCAAATACACCTCTCTCAACAATGCCGTCTTGTTCGGGCCTGCCGTGTCGGAGAGCTGCTTTGCACCATGGGAAGGCCAAGTTACTGAGGCTTGTAACTCTAAATGGCTTAAGTACAAGCACGGTCAAGCGGCAGACTGCCAGGGGCAGGTGGAGGCGGCTCTGGAGCAGCAGGGCATGGTGTTTATTCGCGGGGAGGGTCACGGCGCTTACAACCCTGAGCTGAAGATCAAGAGATTTCAAAGGAACTTACTGCTGCTTCATCCTCAGCTGCTGCTGATGGTCGACAGCATTCAGCTGCATTTAGGCAGCATGACACGTAGCATGAGCGCCTTCTTCCACAACACAGACATGCCCTTTCAGGAAACCCAAGTCGATGAAGTTCACGGTGCTCTGATCAGACACGGAAACGAAACGTCCAAGATGTTCTGGTTGGACGATACGGGCAGCAGTGAAAAGGCAACAGTGGGATATAGGAGCTACCCCCGTGGATACCCCTATAATGGTTCGAATTATGTAAATGTGACTATGCCACTGAGGTACCCTACCAGCAGAGTGGCCTACATCTTCTTCGGATCCGGAGTGGATGTTCAGAGTTTCAGCATGCACGGAGACTCGGAAACACTGGACATCTACCTGGCCACCGGAGATCACACCTACACCGTCTATCTGTACACAGATGTGGGTCCCACCAAGCCTATGGCCATGGTGTTGATGGACCAAAAGAAAGTAGTGTTTGAAAGGACAGCAGGGACAAATGAGCAGCCCTTGGAGGAGGTAAAGGAATATGTTAATGTTGTTGAGGACAATCTGCAGCATGTCAAACCAGTCTTCCAGCAGCTGGAGAGGCACATCCTTTCACGTGTTCTTAACACGGACAGTTTCCACAAAACTGCAGAGCGCCTCCTAAAGTCCTCAGACAAGAGGAAGACCCCAGGGACTGTGGAGAAGATGTTTTCCCTTTCTAAGAAGCAAGGGAAGGGGAAGGGAGGCAAGAAGGCGAGCTTTTCCGACAGCCTCCCAGACATCTTTGCTCAGATCGAGGCGAGGGAGAAGAAGGAGAGGCAGAGGACGATGAAGCGCGTCTATGAGGAGGCTCCGGAGGAGGCAGACGGCGACTCGAGGGCATTCATCGACTACAGCGATTTACGAAAGGGCAGGAAAGTGGGATTTGTCAAGGGGCGGAAATTCAAAGAAGTACGTGTGGGGGCTACGGCAGAGAGTGACAATATTTTTAACGCCACCTCGTACATTCGCCTTTTCCTGATTTTAAATATAGCCACTTTCTTCGTCCTGCTGGCGGTGCTGTTGACGCGCTTCCAGAGGGCGCAGAGTTTGCATACGCAGCGTTGCCTTTACTGCGTCCTCCTCATAGACAGCTTCATCCTGCTCTGTCTGTACTCCTCCTGCTCTCAGACGCAGTGCTGACTAACATCATCACTCTGAGACATTCAGAATGGCGCAATATACCAGCTCTTCAACCAAGTTTTGACACCAATACTATGGCAGAATATCCCTGTTTGCAGCAGCATTGCATCCAAGTGATGGCATGTGGCTCTTTCTCACAGTTTCATCTTTACTTTGAGACCCATGGAAGTGTCTTTATTCAGCACAACTCTGAGTCAGTGCTAGCAAACAGGTGTCTGGGAAAAGTTGATTCCGTACAGAAATTAATAGAAGTTGCGAAGATAGCCAGCCCACCTCAGATCAAAAGCTTCGTGGAGCTTTGAAATTGTTTACATGAACTTTGTCTTGAAGTGCACTCTTAAAAATAAAGGTGCTTAAAAGGTTCTTCCGTAGAACCATTTTTGGTTTCACAAAAAACCATTCAGTCAAAGGTTCTTTAAAGAACCGTTTCTTTCTTAGCTTTTTATAATTTGAAGAACCATCTTTCATCACAAATAACATTTTTTGAAACAGAAATGTTCCTCAGATGTTAAAGGTTCTTCTATGGCATCGTGAAGCACCTTTATTTTTAAGAGTGTATAGAGTCCTGCACATGACATAAGAGAGGGGAAAATTAAGAATTCACTTTTACAACTTTACTAATTTATGAGGGAAAATATAGTTAAAGCATTGGCATGCTATAGTAATTTATTCCCTCGTTTGAGTTAAATTATGGCCACGGTTTAACTGACATGAGGGAACGAATTAACAAAACGTGGCAACAAAATAAATTGTGAGAACAAATTTCTAAATCATGACTAAAGTATCTATTTTTTTACCCCCTTTGCAAATGTCATGTTTGGGGCTCCATGTTAAAGTGGGACTCTCTCTATGGCCTCCCACTATTATCCAGATTCACTGCAAGCTATGCACATTTTGTAACAACATGGACTGTCTTTCATCATAAAATGTGTCAAATGTATATATGTTGAAACAAAGTATGTTTTTTTTTTGGGTGTTGTTTTGTACTCTTCTATTAAAAGGCAACTACAGAAATATGTGTATTTATGTACATTTAGAAAATATACATTCAAGCAAACATTTTATTAGGGAATGTTAAAAACATGATTTCCATACCCAGTAGTAGAAATTAATACAATTTTGAAATGACATAGACATCTCTGTAGTGAATATGTTCAGCTTTAAAATATTTCGATAGCCTTAGTGTTGGTTTGTCTCAATATTTTGCCTCAAGAAAATAAATTAGAGAAAAAATAGACAAATTTGGGACATTTTATTTAGAAAGTTTTGTCTTACAGAAAAAAAAGTTAATAATTTTTAGATTAGGTGTTATATTTCTCAGCTGTTTTGGATCTCGTAAATCTGCCAGTACAGCTATTTGATGGAAATCATTTCCGCTCATGAATAATGTGAAGAATTTAGCACAATACTGTTCTTTGTGGCTCTTTGTACTTTGTTCTGTCCACTTTGCACTAATATTCAAACTAATGTTTAATTGTGCAACACAGATATATCTGTTAACATCTGGGAGGAAAAAAAAAATTCTTTCACAACACCACAAGAGTCTAAGAGAACATTTATAGAGTGGTTTGAATTGCTTTGTACTTTACAAAGTTTGAAAAAAAAAAACAAAAAAAAAAAAACCGCAGAAACTGTAGCATTTTATTTCTTATTTTGCCATGTCATATTTTTGTTTGACTTGCAATGATATCTGCTTAGATGAGAACACATTTAAAAACATCACAGTCTTAATCCACAGGCACCCTTCTCAGCATATCCAACAGCGCAGAAAAACTTGATGTAACAGAATCTATGGACTCTCTCTTTTCTAGCACTTTAGATATGGTTGCTCCTTTACGCTTAAGGAAGATTACGGAAAAGAGTCCAACACCGTGGTATAATGAGCACACTCGTGCCCTAAAGAGAGCAGCCCGGAAAATTGAGCACAGCTGGAGGAAAACCAAACTAAAGGTATTTCGTATTGCTTGGCGGGAAAATACCCTATCCTACAGAAAAGTATTAAAAACGGCTATATCTGAAGCACTTTTAGAATAAAACAAACATAACCCCATGTATTTATTCAATACAGTGGCTAAATTAACGAAAAATAAAGCATCAACAGGTGTTGGCATTTCCCAACAGCACAGCAGTAGCGACTTTATGAACTATTTTACTTCCAAGATCGATACTATTACAGATAAAATTGTAACCATGCAGCCGTCAGCTACAGCATCGCATCAGATAGTGCACTATAGATCCCCTGAGGAACAATTCCACTCATTCTCTATTATAGGAGAGGAAGAATAGTATAAACTTGTTAAATCATCTAAACCAGCAGCATATATGTTAGACTCTATTCCATTTAAATTACTAAAAGAGCTGCTTCGAGAAGTCATAGATCCTCTTTTGGCTATTATTAATTCGTCACTGTCATTAGGGTATGTCCCCAAAACCTTCAAATTAGCTGTTATTAAGCCTCTCATTAAAAACCACAACTCGACCCCAAAGATCTAGTTAATTACAGACCGATCTCGAATCTCCCTTTTTTGTCAAAGATACTAGAAAAGATAGTATCCTCACAATTACATTCCTTCTTAGAGAAAAATGGTATCTGTGAGGATTTCCAGTCAGGATTTAGACCGTATCATACCCAGATAGCAACATATTGTCGGCCCAGATCCGGCCCACATCTGGCACATGTGGAATGATGATCTGGCCCACGTGTAGCTTGGAATGATGGCACTTGGGCGGACCGCTCCTGTTTGCCAGATCTGAGCCAAAAGCAGGCCATAGCAATGCCACGTCAGCCAAGAGCAAAGAAATAAACCACACTGGACCTTATCTGAGCCACAAATCTTCATATAGTATTTATAGAGTCCTCTCAGCTTGTTAACAAGCAAAATCACTGAAAGAAAGAAGAGAACAGAAAAAAGAGACATACAGAAACTCAAGAACTACAACTGACTGCAGCCACAGCCTTAGATGAATTCAGCTGAAGAAAAAAGACATTAAATCTCTGAAGATCTCAGCAGAGGAGGATTGAACAACTCCACAAACAGCATCACCAGCTTCACTCATTACTAAACAGACTGACTTTATTTCTGTTAGAGGTCTACAGAAGTTCTTATTGAGAATTAACAGGGGTTTAAATCTAATTTATTTATTATTTATTTTATTAACCTTTTATTTTACCAAGAATTAAAAACTCTTGAGATTTAAAATCTCATTTACAAGAGGGTCCTGGCCAAGATAGGCAGTACATTTAGTTACACATATAACAAAAATACATTTGTTTACATACACAGAACATACACAAATCACTCAAAACATTTACAGTCAAGTGACTCTACAAATAGATCCTTTAAAATCATTTAGCGATACCAACTCTTTTAAGCATAACTTTTCTTACAATTGATTCTAATTAAATGGAGCAGCATAACTAATGTCAGCAGCCAAAGGAAACAAATGAGTAATAATAAGAGTTAAGAGCCCAGCTTATGGAAACACCAGTCACCATTATGGTGACTTAAAATGAAACAAACCTTAGATTTAAATCCCTGTAAATTCTCGATAAGATCTTCTGTAGACCTCTAACAGAAATAAAGTCAGTCTGTTTAGTAATGAGTGAAACTTGTAATGCTGTTTGTGGAGTTGTTTAATCCTCCTCTGCTGAGATCTTTAGAGATTTAATGTCTTTTATCTTCAGCTGATTTATTCTAAGGCTGTGGCTGAAGTCAGATGTATTTCTTGAGTTTCTGTGTGTCTCTTTTTTTCTGTTCTCTTTTTTCTTCAGTGATTTTGCTTGTTAACAAGCTTAGACAAGCTGAGAGGACTCTATAAATACTATATGAAGATTTGTGGCTCAGATAAGGTCCAATGCGATTTATTTCTTTGCTCTTGGCTGACATCTGGCATTGCTATGGCCTCCTTGTGCCCCAGATCTGGCACACAGGAGAAGTCCACCCAAGTGCCATCATTCCACGCCACATGTGGGCCAGATCATCATTCCACATGTGCCACATGTGGGCCGGATCTGTGCCGACAATATCTGACCGCCATCAGTTCGTAGCAGTAAATGAAGAGGTATCATATCGATCACAAGTGCAGTATGGAGTACCTCAAGGCTCAGTACTAGGACCCGTACTTTTCATGCTTTACATATTACCCTTGAGAAATATCATCAGGAAACACGGTGTTAGCTTTCACTGTTATGCTGATAATACTCAGCTCTATATTTCTTCACGGCCCGGTGAAACACACCAAATTGAAAAACTAACGGAATGCATAGTCGATATAAAAAACTGGATGACAAGTAATTTCTTACTGCTAGATTCTGAAAAAACAGAGGTGTTAATTATTGGACCTAAAACCCCCACATGTAATAACTTAGAACACTATCTAACACTTGACGGCTGCTCTGTCAATTCTTTGTCATCAGTTAGGAACCTGGGTGTACTATTTGATAGCAATCTTTCTTTTGAAAGCCACATTTCTAGCATTTGTAAAACTGAATTTTTCCATCTCAAAAATATATCTAAATTGCGACCTATGCTCTCAATGTCAAATGCAGAAATGCTAATTCATGCGTTTATGACCTCAAGGTTAGACTATTGTAATGCTTTACTGGGTGGTTGTTCTGCACGCTTGATCAATAAACTACAGTTGGTCCAAAATGCAGCAGCTAAAGTACTTACTAGAACCAGGAAGTATGACTATATTAGCCCGGTTCTGTCAACACTGCACTGGCTCCCTGTTAAACATCGTATAGATTTTAAAATCCTGTTAATTACTTATAAAGCCCTGAATGGTTTAGCTCCTCAGTACTTGAGTGAGCTCTTATCACATTATAGTCCTTCACGTCCGCTGCGTTCTCAAAACTCTGGCCATTTGATAATACCTAGAATATCAATATCGACTGCGGGCGGCAGATCCTTTTCCTATTTAGCGCCCAAACTCTGGAACAATCTACCTAACACTGTTCAGGAGGCAGACACACTCTGTCAGTTTAAATCTAGATTAAAAACCCATCTATTTAACCTGGCTTACACATAACACACTAATATGCTTCTATTATTCAAATCCGTTAAAGGATTGTTAGGCTGCATTAATTAGATCAACTTGACTTGACCCTTTCTTTCTCTTTCTTTCTTTCTTTCTTTCTTTCTTTCTTTCTTTCTTTCTTTCTTTCTCTTTCTTTTTTCTAAGTAGGAACATTGATGACATTTGTTAAGTTATGATCAGAAATACAAAGCTGTGTCTTACACAAAAAAAGTTTATAATTTAATTTTACACACTTAAAAAACAGATAAAAGCACACATTTTAACAGTCTTCTGTATCTTCTGTATTTTGAAGCCATTCTTTTGATAATGTCGAAAACAAGTGTAATGCAATGCAAAGCAAAATGAAATTATTCTTTTATATTATCAAGTAAAAACCACATTGCTACCCTTTTGGTATCATTTATGTCAACAGATATGTTTTTAATGTTAAACTGACAAAATTTGCAAATTATTTTGGGACAGATTATTGTTCATTGAACAGGACAAATTCCGTCTTTGGTGAGATTCTGTCTTTAGGGATTGCTGTTTTCATTCATGCATAACATTATAAACATCCATAACATGTAGAAATTATTTTAAGAAAGTGCTTTAAGCTAGCAATGTGAAATAATGAACTGAACACAAATAAATGTCCAGTAGTGTTCAGAAGGGTTTCGGTGACAGCTAGGGATCCACAGCGGTACTGCAGGGTTTTTGCAAAATATTGTGTGAAGTCAAATTAATTTTCTTGAACATTTAAACCATTTGAAAAATATAGAAGCAAGCCTATATGACATAGTGCATCAATAATACTTACCTTAATGCTCTTGGAATTTTAGAATTATAACAAAGAATTATAACAAAATAAATACATCCCTTTGTCCTGAGAAAGGCTGAAGAACTCAGTGCTCGAGATTGAATAAAATGGTGACAGCTGTCTTCTGGTTTGCAAGAATGTATTTATTTATATTTTTGCATATAGACACTGGTAAATTGCTTTTTAATTAGGCAGAAAATTTCAAGTAGTAGCAGCCTCATATCCTACTGTACCTGTCAACATAATAAATAAAATTATTTACAGTTGTATGCACAATTGTTTTATTTACAATAATTAGGCTATATTTATTTATATAGGCTATATTATTTAATAAGTCAATTAACAAAATATTTTTTTTGTAAGTAATAATTTAACCGTGCATGCGTACTGGGTACTGACCACAGTTGGCAAGTCCGCTTATTAGGCTATACGCGACACTTGGGCTTCTTTATTATTTATTTATTTATGGGTTTTGTTTTTTTTTTTTTTTTTGTAAAATTGCATGAAAAAAATCCAGGGGCGCGGGTTGCGTTTTTTTGGGGGGGCTTATTTTAAAAAATATGGTTGCTTGTTAGGAAAATCTGACAAGCAACTTCGTTTATGTTCGCCGTACTCTCCAATGCGTTGATTGACACTCTGTCTGCTCACAGTTAAAGGCCAATTAATGCAATAATATAAGTGCTGTAGTGTAATTCATCAAACATTCCGCCCATCATGTTTAAAAAGAGTGGCGCTGTAATCCAAGCTATGATAGCAGACGTGATAGAGGATCGAGTGGGACTTTAATAAGGTCATTTTTAATTTTTACAATGTTTTTGTAAAGTATTATCACGTTCTGTTATTAAAAAAAAAAGTAGGTTTATAGTAATATATACAGTATATACATTTGGTCTGAATGTATTTTATTAGGCTATAAATATGTGACTATATGTTACAGCTCCCCTTTGAAGCTCTTGTGTTCTTCTCCTTTTCCACCTCTCTAATCCTATTCTGCTCACAGGTGATTGGAGATAAGTATTGTTCCCACTTTGATTTTTGTAAAAACAACAACAACAACAACAAACAACAACAACAACAACAACAACAACAAAAAACTTTTTAGATAAAATAATAGTTTCAGTTTAATATGTTGCAGGCTCATTTATTGGTAATAAATAATTGATAATAAATAATATTGATGATAATAAATCATCAAAAACATTGGGCTTGTTTTTTGAAGCTTCGGTTGCTTATTTGTCTCGCGAGAGTTGGCAACAGTGGTACTGACACAGTGTGACGCGGACTAGTTTGTCCCTCGCGCGTTTCCGTCTGAGGTTTGACTGACGTGTCTTTTTTTTTATCTGGCGCTGCTGAAGTTTCCGCGTGAGATTATTTAGAACAGAATTGAAAATCAAGAATTAATTAAATGCTTGAGTAAAACGAGAACACTAGTTCTGTAATTAAGTGAAGTCATGGCGGCAGACTGGGAGGAAATCAGGCGTCTAGCTGCGGACTTTCAGAGAGCTCAGTTTGCAGATACTGTTCAAAGGTAAAACCATGTTGTTATTATTATTGCTGTTGCGCTTCATCCCGCCCCCTGCTTTCTTATGTCTTGAAGCAGTATATCCTGAGCAATTTGCAAACTGACAAGAGTCTTGATCCACAAAAAATATTGGGAAACTGATGACTCGGTTTCATGCGACATTGGTCGCGCAATAAAAACGGCATCAGTATTTACAAACATCATTACTGTATAACGCGTCAGAACTGATCATTTCTATCCTTTACCAAACACTTTTGTTGTAACTTCATGTTTTTGGACCGTGTCATGATGCACAATGGTGTTCTTTGGACTGTCTTACAGTGTCAAGCACGTTGTAGCCTATACAGTACAGTATGTGTATGGAAATCATGTAGTACCGTGGTATTATGAGCAAAAACATGAAGATGAAGTTCTGATAGCTTATAATATAAATGAATGAGATTCTTGTAAAAGGATAGCAGGCTACTATAATGCATATAAATATCAGTTGTCACTTTTTTTATTCCCTATAATATGACTTGGTAATCTATATTTAAATGTTTTAATAATGCAATACAATGATGACTGACAGATGTACAAATAAACATTCCTCAAAAAGCCTGTTATATTATATATGATGCATTCTAGCATGATTTTTCTTTAAAAAAAAAATGTTTGGATAATCAAGTAAACCTAATTTGCTTCAGTCCAGTAAATGTCATTTTCAAGTATTTGTAACAATATGAAAGTTACTCTTATGTTTACTTTATAAAAATCATTAAATATTTCACAGCAAAAAGACATATTTGACCCTGGACCACAAAACCATTCATAAGAGTCAATTTTTTGAAATTGAGAATTATTCATCATCTGAAAGCTGAATAAATAAGCTTTCCATTGATGTATGGTTTGTTAGGATAGGACAATATTTGGCCGAGATACAACTGATTTGAAAATCTGGAATCTGAGGGTGCAATAAATCAAAATATTGATACTTAATATCCTAATGATTTTTGGCATAAATTTTTTTTTTTTATAATTTTGACCCATACAATGTGTTTTTGGCTAATGCTACAAATACCTGTGCTACTTATGACTGGTTTTGTGGTCCAGGCAGGGTCATTTATGTAATACAACCTGAAGGTGGACATTTTTAGAATGATACTAAATATCAATCAGAGCTCAGAAATATGTAGAAGATGCAAAGTTTTGATTATTTTTTGAGGTCTTACAAATTCAGATCTCAAATAGGCATTATAGGTTTGATGAAACGGTTGATAAAAGGGAGATTCGTTACAAGAAATTCCATATTGCTTTGAGTAAAATCAGAAATAGCACTTTTTTTGTGAGAAAGTACCTGTCATGTATGATTTATTTTGTTAACTACAGATTGTGTCTTTGTGTGTTGACCTCAGGTTGTCTGAGAGGAATTGCATCGAGATCGTGGCCAAGCTGGTGGAGGATAAGAAGTTAGATGTGGTTCACACTCTGGATGGGAAAGAGTATGTGACTCCTGCACAGATCAGCCGAGAAATTCGCGATGAGCTGTATATGCACAGAGGTTATTAGAATACTTGAATTATTTCACTTTAATAAGTGTATTGTATGTTGCTTTGAGTAGTCTACTAAACGACTACTTGAATCTAATGTTTTGCTTTATATTTTAAGGGAGGATTAATGTTGTGGATCTTCAAAAGGTTGGTTTGATATATAACATAACATAAACATTTTATAGTTTTTATATTCATCTTATGAAGGAGGGCAGATTTTCTTATGTAAATACTAGAGCCTGACCGATATGGGTTTTTTGGGGGCCGATATCGATATTAGGGCGTAAAAAATATATCGGTATATCGGCCGATATTCTTTGTGTATATTATAGTACAGTACCAGTCAAAAGTTTGGACACTTTCCCGTTCCTGTGTCTAAACTTTTGACTGGTGCTATATATAGAAAACTATAGTATATACATAAACAGAATATATACAGGTGCATCTCAATAAATTCGAATGTCAAGGAAAAGTTAATTTATTTCAGTAATTCAACTCAAAGTGTGAAACTTGTGTAATAAATAAATTCAATGCACACAGACTGAAGTAGTTTAAGTCTTTGGTTCTTTTAATTGTGAGGATTTTGGCTCACATTTAACAAAAACCCACCAATTCACTAACTCAACAAATTAGAATACTTCATAAGACCAATAAAAAAAAAAAACATTTTTAGTGAATTGTTGGCCTTCTGGAAAGTATGTTCATTTACTGTATATGTACTCAATACTTGGTAGGGACTCCTTTTGCTTTAATTACGGCCTCAATTCGTCGTGGCATGGAGGTGATCAGTTTGTGGCACTGCTGAGGTGGTATGGAAGCCCAGGTTTCTTTGACAGTGGCCTTCAGCTCATCTGCGTGTCTCTCTTCAGTGTCTCTCTTCTTCCTCTTGACAATACCCCATAGATTCTCTATGGGGTTCAGGTCTGGCGAGCTTGCTGGCCAATCAAGCACAGTAACACCATGGTCATTGAACCAGCTTTTGGTACCTTTGGCAGTGTGGGCAGGTGCCAAGTTCTGCTGGAAAATGAAATCAGCATCTCCATAAAGCTTGTCAGCAGAAGGAAGCATGAAGTGCTCTAAAATGTCCTGGTAGATGGCTGCATTGACTGTGGACTTCAGAAAACGCAGTGGACCAACACCAGCAGATGACATGGCAGCCCAAATCATCACTGACTGTGGAAACTTCACACTGGACTTCAAGCAACATGGATTCTGTGCCTCTCCACTCTTCCTTCAGACTCTGGGACCTTGATTTCCAAATGAAATGCAAAATTTACTTTCATCTGAAAAGAGGACTTTGGACCACTGGAAAACAGTCCAGTTCTTTTTCTCCACAGCCCAGGTAAGATGCTTCTGACGTTATCTCTGCTTCAGAAGTGGCTTGGTATCCCTTTTCCTGATGATGTCTGAGCGTGGTGACTCTTGATGCACTGACTCCAGCTTCAGTCCACTCCTTGTGAAGCTCTCCCAAGTGTTTGAATCGGCTTTGCTTGACTGTATTCTCAAGCTTGCGGTCATCCCTGTTGCTTGTGCACCTTTTCCTACCCAAATTCTTCCTTCCAGTCAACTTTGCATTTAATATGCTTTGATACAGCACTCTGTAAACAGCAACACTTTTCAGTAATGACCTTCTGTGACTTACCCTCTTTGTGAATGGTGTCAATGTTCGTCTTCTGGGTTATTGCCAAGTCAACAGTCTTCCCCATTATTGTGGTTTCAAAGAACAAGTGATACCCGGAATTTATACTGTATGGATGGTCATTTATTGAAACTCAAATGTAAATATTCTAATATTTTGAGATACAGATTTTTGACTTTCATGAGCTATAAGCTCTAATCATCAAAATTAAAACAAAAAAAAAAACTTTTGAAATGTTTTACTTTACATGTAATGAATCTAAAATATATGAAAGTTTCACTTTTTGAAATAAGTTACAAGAAAAAATGAACTTTTTCACGACATTCTAATTTATTGAGATGCACCTGTATATACATAAACACATTTATTCCAATGATCACTCAAATGTGGTGATCAAACACTTATAATGACGTGACAAAGATATGTAGCGTAATGGAGGCAGGACATTTAACAGTTTAACAATAAACTTTATTATCCAAAATGAGTCTGACATCAGTGCACTGAACAGTAAAGGTGAAGTTTATTTAACTTCAGAACATTCATTCACAGATTTGCGCTACTGTCTTCACACACAGACGAAACTTACTAGAGAAGTGTGACATAATATACCACTGTAAATAAATACAATTTAAATTCACATCTCGCGCACTTTAATGCCCTTTGAATGTAACATGTACTTCCCTTGAAACTGGAATCATGGTGGAATATTGTGAAGTCCACTTCGCAGGGCACTTACGGTCGAATAAGACAACGCTTGAATGCTGCAGCCTGAACAAGAGACCTCTTTACTGAAGTTAGTGTTGTCTGATGTCATTATCTCGCGAACGCGGTGGCGGATCTCCACCAAATTCGGGGGATCCCTTCAGCTCGAGGAGCCCTCTCGAACGTCACCCTCCGTGCCTCGGTATCCCCCCGGGATCGCCGGATCGGTCGGCGCCTGACCGCGAATTTAACCGCCGTAACTCCCGGACCCCGGGGGCTATCAACGCGGTGGTGGTCTCCTTCAAAAGTGGGCCTCGAGATGTACACTCGATTCGGCGTTTGAGAGAAGGGATCGAGCTTAAGGGATCCCCCGAATTTGATGCGGATCCGCCGCGCTGTTACAGAGATATGGCCGTTCAAAGTTTCAGTGGTATTACATACACAAGCTTTAAAGCGTTTCATCCAGGTTGCTAGTAGCAAACAATGGAGCGTGCTCTGCTGGACAAACTATGTAATTACACAAGCATTTTATCTGCGTTTTATGTTCTTTAAAAAAAAAAGTTCATATCGGTGGCATATCGGCGGCATATTCGCCCATACCGATATATCTGCAACAGGCTCATATCGGCCGATAAAATCGGCAAAACGATATATCAGTCGGGCTCTAGTGAATACTTTTTGTAAAGAAAGAGCTCACCTCAAAATAAAATTTTGCTGTAAAAAATTTACTCCATCCAAGATGAAGATGAATCTGTTTCTTCGTCGGATCAGATTTGGAGAAATTTAGCATCCATTACTTGCTCACCAATGGATTCTCTGCAGTGAATGGGTGCCGTCAGAATGAGTCCAAACAGTTGATAAAAACATTACAATAATCCAAACGACTCCAGACCATCATCCTTATTAATGCTTCCTTCAGTGAAAAAGTCCATCCCTTTTTGTACTCACACATCAAAATCCATGAACATATTGTTTAGTACAGTTTTTGCTTGTAATCAGTGCTTGATTGGTGCATATTTCTCTCCTGATTCAGACAAACTTTTTCACTGAAAAGAATCAATGTTATGGATAGAGGACTGGTGTTTTAGCCCGACGCAACGGTTTGAAGTTAAAAACGTCTTAGTAAAGAGTTTAATTTTTCAAACACACTGCGTTTGGCTTTTCAAGATGTTAACTGATGGACTGGAGTGGTGTGGATTACTTGTGATGTCTTTATCAGCTGTTTGGACTCTCATTCTGACGGCACCCATTCACTGCAGAGGATCCACTGGTGAACAAGTGATGGAACGCAAAATTTCTTTAAATCTGTTCAGATGAAGAAACATCAACATCATGTCCTGAGGGTGAACAAATTTTCATTTTTGGGTGAACTATTCCTTTAATTATTCTTTAATGTTTCTCACAGATCATCAATGTCGATTTGGTGCATGTGGAGAGCAGAGCAAGTGAAATCGCCAAATCAGATAAAGGCACACAACTCATACTGGGTCAACTGATTGAGGAGTGAGTGAAAAATTAATACATGTTCTTAAGAGCGTTTCTTGTAGCATAGAAGGAAAACTATTGAAAATGTTCTTTAGTTCTGTCATATGTTAGTAAACTTTGTAGGTGGCTTATGTGTCATGCAGTTATAAATTTCTTCTTTTAATGCTTGTTCTCCTGTAAAGAACATACTTAGATCGTCTTGCTGAGGAGGTGAATGATAAACTCCAGGAGGCTGGACAGGTGAACATCGCAGAGCTTTGCAAAACGTATGATCTACCTGGAGATTTTCTAACTGAGGTTAGTCCAGTCTGCATGAAGTATTGTGATTCTTCTTGTTAGAATGCATTTTTACATTTACATTTATTCATTTAACAGACGCTTTTATCCAAAGCGTCTTACAATTGGGCAATAATTTTTATAATCTTTATGAGAAACAATCATTCAGCAGTTTATGGAAACCTGCTTGCATTGCAGTTACAGTAATTGTCAAACTGTGGTGTATCTGTCTGCATATAAATCATTATTTCTGCATATAAAACACATTAAATAATAAGAATGACCCCTCTTTTCCACATCATGAGTTAAAAATGTTCCAAAGAGCATCTTGTGGGCTCCAGTAGAAGCAGGAAAATCTGACCTTTTGTACAAAGTAGCTAATGTAGTCAATTTGGATAATTGATTTGCTCATTAATTTTATACCATAACATTTATTTGTTTTACATTTAAAAAAAAAAAAAAAAAAAAAATACTAGAACGTTATATGAGCAACACACATATTTATTTTCTAGTTGTAACGAAATGGTCTTTTGACTGCCTTCTCGGACTGTTTAACATGTTTACTGTGCTAGGAGCTGAACTCAAGGCTGGGCAGAGTGATCCATGGTCAGATTGATCAGTACAACAGGGGAGTGATCTTCACACAAGCTTTCCTCTCCAGACACAAAGCTTGCATATGCGGTCTGTTCAGTGCCATCACAAGGTAAGCAACTCCACACTCTGCATCATGGGATTGATAATGGAAAATATACAATAAGAGGTGTACTGTGGTTTACTGTTACTAAGTTATCAAAATAATGTGCTGTTTTCAGCCTGTTGAATAAAGTGTTAGTTTAACCAAAAGTGAAAATTACTCGTTCCAAACCCATAAGATTTTTGTTCATCTTTGAAACACAAATGTATTTTTAAAGAAAGCTGAGAGATTTCTGTCCCTTCATTAAGTCCATTTATCCAAAATGTTCAAAAAGTTCATAAAGTGATCATGTAATAAAAAAGTAATCAATATGATTAACAGATTTAATTTAAGCTTTTATTCACATATACCACTGACCAACACTTAATCATAATACATATGAAATATGTTAACAGAGCTCGAACATCTCATGGGTTTTGTGTTGAACCAGTGCACATTAAATGTCTTTTTAAAAATCTCCTAAGCATCTCTGATTTCTCGTATTTGTCAATGGAATATATTGTTGTTTTTTTTTTAATAAAAATATTTCTTTTTTAGTAAGTTTTATTTTAAAACAAAGACTATAGAAATGCAAAGACGGTTCACTCATATACTTATGAATGGGAGAAACTGCAACGTGCAATATGGCGGAATAGTCCCACCTTCTAAACGAAATAGCCAAATTTTTCATAGAACCCTGAGCCTAGACCAGCCAAGGCGCATGCGCAGTCATAGGCACGTTATGACTGTGCATGCGCATTGGCTGGTCTAGCCTGAAAAATAAGCTTTTTAACTGCTATTTGAGCATAAGAGCAACATTTGTTGGGCAATTAATTTCAGATTTTTGTTGCTGATTTTACATATGTAATTTAATTGTGAGTTCAGCAAGCAGTTTTTGAGATTTCGAGATTCCCCCATTCATTTAGATAGGACTTGGTCTTGTTTGAGCTGCCCGGAGGCGTTGCAAATATTGCCGCTGAGTGAAGAGACTTTCCTTGAAAGGGACTTTGTTTTAAAATGATTTATTTAAATTTAAATTTTTTATGATTTAATTAATTGTTAGCTTTTCATTAACTAACAAACCCCCTGCAGTTCCTTTTACAAACCCTAGTTTGGGAAGCCTTTATGTAATATAATGTTTAATGCACTTAATTTTGTAAATTACAATGAATGGAACACATTTTTTACATCATTATGGTACAAGATAATCCTGTTGGAATCAATGTGATAAATGAGTTGTCAAAAGTAATCTAAAATTAATCCAAAAGTAATCTGATTACACATTTTATGTAATATAATGTAACAGACTATGTTACTGACTACAATTTTTGTCATGTAATCTGGAATCAGTAACGGATTACAATTTGTAAGTAATCTACCCAGCTCTGGTACTTTCTTGTATTTGTCAATGGATTATATTGTTTTTTATTTTTATGTCTTACATTTTCCTAATAGTGTCTTATTGTCTTTAAAGATTAATTTCTCTGTAGTTTTTTTAACAGTTGTGATTTCCATACTTAGGCCAACACAGATCAACAACTTGCTAAATCTCTATGGTTTTCAGGAGAATCTGTTGTACTGTGAGTTTTGCAGTTTGCCTTTTTACACAATTGTTTCTTATTTGAGCGTTCTGCATACAGACTGCTTGTTTATTCTTTCTTGTTTATCAGCGGTGCTTGAAGAACTGGTTAACAGCGGCCGTTTGAAGGGCTCCGTGGTTGGAGGCAGGCAGGATAAAGCCATCTACATTCCTGACATCTACTCCAAAGCCCAGAGCTCTTGGGTTGAGTCCTTTCTCAAACAGAATGGATATTTAGGTGTGTTTATTTTAAATGAAAGTATATAGCTTATGCATTTAAAATTTTCAGTCTCCCTTCTCTGAAAATTAGGGACCCAGAAAAACTGATGACTCCCAATGTATTGCAGTCGCACCACTGGATTTACATTTAGTCATTTAGCAGATGCTTTTATCCAAAGCGACTTACAAATGAGGACAATAGAAGCAATCAAAACCAACAAAAGAGCAATGATAAGCAAGTGCTGTGACAAGTCTCGGTTAGCTTAACACAGTACATGTAGCAAGGTTTTTGTTTTAAATTATATAATAAATAAAAAGAAAACAAATAGAATAGAAAAAGAATAGAGCAAGCTGGTGTTAGAGGCATTTTTTAAATTTATTTATTTAAAATGATTTTTAGCCCTAAATAATAAATGCCACCTACCTCCAACTAAAGCTGTGTCTAAAATCGGTCATTTGTTGAACAGGCTTTAATTACAACAAATCATGACATATACCTCCCACAACCACACACACATGTATTTATATTAGCCTATTGCTCTATTGTAGATTATACAAAAATATAAACATTGAACCTTGCCTTACCTTAACTTTGTTTTCCGTTGTGAACACCTGAGGCGTGTCAATAGGTGTTGGTACATATCAATATATCTCATGCTGTAAATAGTTTACCTGAATTAAATTAGGCTTTGCTATTGTGTAATTGAATAAAATAATTTGAAAAGTTTTTCAAATTATTCATTTGTTTTTATTATTATTATTTTTAATAAAAAACAGATGTCCTGGTTACAGGTAGTTCTGGAGTTGAATTCATATTAATCCAAGAACAGTCCTGTAAAGCTGTTCTCAGTTCAGTTGTGTCTTTTTTCCTGCAGAGTTTGAGGCACTGACCCGCTTGGGGATACCTGATCCAGTCAGCAACATAAAGAAGCGGTTTAAGTCTAGCAAACTGCTTTTTCTCAAATCTGCATGTGTTGGCAGAGCCATCATAGATCAGTTGGAGGCCTCAGTAGAGGAGACTATCAACTCAACCACTTGGGTCGACCTACAGGTACAGTCATGCAACATTTAATTTTATTTCTATTATTACTATATTTTATTTTTTTAAAATGGAAAAATACCTCTTGTTTAGCCAATGATCCCAAGCAGTCTGTCTGAGGAGGATATAGGAATTCTGTTGAATGAAGTGCTGAGGGGCATGAATGTGCAGTCCAGTGCAAGGCTTCTCTCCACTTGTGTGGTCAGCGAAAAGTTCATCACAGGATGCATCGCTTTGTTTGATGATATTATGCAACAGAAAGCACAGAAGGTATGCAAACTTTTTTCTGTACACTATACACCTGGAGTACCTGCACACATCATATTAAAATGACAAAGTTGCTTGTTTTCACACTTTGATGTTCAAGTCCAAAATCATTTGTCTATGAACAATCAAGTGTACTAGCCTAAAAAGTTCAAGTTTGCTGGTTTTGGAGAATCTTCCATAAATGTCTATGTGGCAAGTACTTAAATTAACAGGAATATTAAACAATATAAGTGACTAATTTACATTCCTGTTATTAAAGTAAGTAAGGGGGATAATTCACCCAAAAATGAAAATTTTCATCATTTACTCAGTCTCCAAGCAGGGTTATTATCATTAACTAAAACATCTAAAACATAATTGTTCATTGAAATAATGCTAAAAAAAGAATTTTACATCAAAAACTAAATGAAAATTTGAATTGTTGCCTTGGCAACTAACTTGAATAAGTTGAAGCGTTAAAATACGATATAAAAATAAATAAAAACTATATCTAACAATTTTTTTTTTTTTTAATTAAATCAAACCAGTTAGTAATAATAAAATAACAAAACCACTGAACAGAATTACAAAACATTACCCTAAAATAAAAATTATAAATGAAAATATATAAATAAAAAATTTTAATGGATGAACAAATAACAAGACATCAGCACATTTTTGGTGAACACACTGGCTTGAAAGTATTGTTTCCAGCAAGAAATAGTGTAATTCTAGACTAAAACATTTGAAGGGGATTGTCAGTGGATGTTTCACTTCTCTGCTTTAACAACAGGAAGTGAAGAATAACCCAGTGTTTCTGATAACGGAGGATGATGTCAAACAAGCGTCTGTTTTGTTGGAGTCTTCAGCCTCTTCAAAGAAAGACAAACGAGACGAACGCCGGAAGAAGGCTTCAGGTAAAGAGAGTTTATTTCAGATAATCCTTTCAGATTAATTCATTTTTAAGGCCTTTGTGAAATCAGAATTGGAGGTTTTTTGTGGATTTTCATCCATGCCTGCTCTTAGCGTTGTAACCATCTGTATGCTAGTGTATTAAATTGACCAAATGCAGGGAATAAACACATTTAAAATTTACAATCTCTCTCCTCCGGGAAGAAAACATTACACCCAGGTTCATATGCACATTTTTCTCTCTGCAATACCACCTACCTCAGCTTAGCAATAGAGAGAAACCATTCACAGTTAATGGCTGTGATGCAAACTAAAAGCTAGTAGCTAGCCAGGGGAACAACACAGGGGGGAAAAGGTATGGCTTGATGAGCTCAATTATTATACATCACTCAGATTGTTTTGGTTTTTTTCTATAATTTTCATAACTTGCAGTAGTTTTTAATTCTTGTAGTAGAAATAGCTGTTGATAAAAAGCCTGCTGTTGGCTATTTATGTTCCTCAGAGGGCAGCGGAAGTGTGAAAGGAGGTGGAGGCGGAAATGCCCGAGAGATCCGAATTCGCAAAATAAAAAAGAAGGGCAGGAGGGAGGAAGACAGCGATGAGGAGACGACACACACCTCTCGGGGTATGAACACAGATGTGCTAAATAATAAACTACGCATTTGTTAGTTCATGATGTACTGTTCATTTTTAAAACAGCATATAAACATGCTGATTTATCATATTGGTTTATTTATATTTGTATTATTTAACTCGTTAAAAATGTTTTTGTGTATAAAGAAATTTGCAAGCTTTACTAACCTTGATTTGTGTTAAAGTATTGTTTATTTTTAATTCATGTTAGCTATTTCTTAACTAATGTTGACAAGTTTTACCTCTGTAAAACCTTTCTGGTGAAATTTATAATGGTAGTAGGAAACAGCTGTAGTTCCTGTTTTAATTTGTGATCATGCATGTGTTACAGGGCGAAATAAGCAAGGAGACATGGCCTTCCTCTCAGTGGAGGAGATCATGGAGGTGCTGGGGGAGAAAGTGCGTGACAGCTCTGAGGAGATGCTGCAGGAACTAGCAGAGCAGATACAAAGGTTCAAACCATGATATTCAAGCATATGGAGACCAAAAAAACAAGCAGTTTTACAAGCATCAGGTGTTTATGATAAAGTTAAAAAAGTACTAATTTTCATCTCGCACACATTAATGAAACTTGCGTAAATATATGAGTAAATTCGAAGTAATTGCGCGTAAAACGGACCTTCCCGAAAACTCTCCTCTGGATTCACAAACGCTTTGTAAACGTCCGATTTGATAGTTAAACGTGTATGTTAATGAATTCCAATCATTCCTAAATAGGGTGCTCGTGCACGCTCATTCACAATTAGCATAATCCCCGCCTATGAATTACAGCTACGCAAATTCGTTTCGTATACTTTCTCAGGTTTGGCGTCAGGTTTGGTTCTTAAAAGGACCAGCTTGTGGCACAGCGTTTTTCCAGCTGAGACGCTTTAGTTGCTATGATTTGGAATATCCACGGCGGCAACGTATTACTAGTATCTCATTTTTAAGAATTTTACAAAATAAAGCAGTAACCAGTAATATTGACTTCTCCATTGTTGAAGGCAGTAGGATGGTTGATCTGTATTTGTCCTGCCCCTCCTCTATTTACGGCTGGGTAAATAGTGACAGTGACAAGCACTGCGTTTTACAGTTATCAACTCAGCTGGAAAAAAAACAACAACAAAAAATCCAAAAGAGGGCAAGGGCAAATTAACTTGTAATTATTATGGCACTGTCACAAAATTCAGTGTCATCAGTTTGCCAAAAAAAACACAGAACGTTTTACGCACCATTTACACATGGTAGGGAGCAGGCGTACCAACTAAAATTTTGAAAATACGAACATTTTCATGAATTTGAAAGTTTACATCAGAATGGCTTTACGAACGATTTACACAAAAATTCATTCTGCTCATGTTTCATGCATGAGGCCCAATGATTGGATTGGAATTGGAATAGTTTGAAAGACTTTCCATTAAAACAAAAATGCTGCATTAATGATATCTTGTTAGTGTTGGTCTGAGCAGATGCATAAACAGCTGTTCATTCAAATTAAAATATTTATCTCACTAAATTTTCATACAGAACATTCATTTTGGTGTGAACAGACCTTGAGTTTGATGTTTTTCCACAAAATTTGAAAAATGAAATTATAGAACCTACAAAAACTTTTTTTGCCAGGCCATTGAGCAAAATGTACCAGGAAGTGGTCAGTGCAGCTTTCATGTCCACAAGTTCAGCCCGAGCAGGAGGGAGTCGGAAGAAAAACATGAAGGATCTTCAGGAGGAGATCAACAACTTGTACAACAACATCCGCCTCTTTGAGAAAGGAACCAAACTCTTCTCAGGTTTGTTTATGTCCATCTCAGTTGTTCTATAGAAAACACAGTGCATACTTTTTATAATGGTTCAATCATCAAGCGTACACAATTTACAGAAGTGACAGCATTGTGCTTGTCTGTCCTCCGCTAACTTTTGTGCTTTTTTTTTTTTCTGTACCCACTAGATGAGACGCAGGCTACCATTGCCAAGCATGTTTTGAAGACCGTATGTACGGATGCGACCAATGTGCTGCTGAGCTTTGTGGCAGCTGAGCATATGACCTCGGACAGCTCGACTGCCATCACCAGTGAGGTACAACCTACTGCCATTCCATAAACAGCATTCATAGCAAGTTAACTTCTGTTACCACCCCTGTGCTGCTCCTGGCTGGTGGTAAATAAATGTATAGTAGTCCAAGACTTAAATTTATCCACCAGAATTTGATCGGATTGTGAGAATTAGACTGACTTCAACATTTTCTCCTAAGATGTTGGTAGAAATTAGATCAGACGCAGTGTATAAATATACAAAATTGTAATAGACTGAATTAAGATGCAATTTGCGAATTAACCAATGAAGAAGCTATGTCCATGCATGAAAAAAAAAAAAATTAAATTAAATTAAATGAATGGACCATTCTGCTTCTACTTTGTTATTAGTAAATTTGGTTGAACTGAACCCCAGACACAATAATAAAGGGTAAAAAAATCAGCATTTGCAATGCGTATAGCTTTGTGTTTGCTGAGGAAGAGGCTTGGATTAGCTCTGTCAGTTCTGCAGTGAGAGAAGAAGCTCATCAACACTGTGGCGGTTAAAACAGACCTCTTGAGAGACGAGGCCATAGACATCAACTCTCTCTGGTTCTCCAGTAGAAGCAGCTTACAGTTGAAATTGGCTGGAAAAAAAAAAAAAAAATCTAATTTAGATGGGAAAAACCACACACATTTTTATCTATGCCTGCCTCTCTCTATTTTACATAAGTGTTATGTCTGTTACTGTGTTGCAGATCAGGCTGAAGATTCTGGGAAAGCTCTCAGATGAAGTTAAATCTCCTCTGATGAAGCTACACAACAGTCTCAATGGAAAGGTGTGTTTGATGACACAACAGGAAATCTGTGCTCACAGAACTGCTCAAATTTCAGTTCAAACACCTTTTTACACTGTTCTACACATCTGCTGCCCATTACATGTTTTTATTAACATTTAAGTAATTTGATAATGCTTTCAGCTATGAATAAAAGAATTGAGTGTCATCATGTTTAAATCTCTTCCAGAGAATTCCACAGATTTTTCCCAAAATTAATGAAGAAATTGTGAAAAATACTATATATTACTTTACATTTTACTGTCAGTTGTCATGGGTTGGAAGAGCAAAGTAGCAGTTTTTTTTACCATTTGCAGGCTATTGAAGAATTTTTGTCATGTTTGGAAATGAGTGCAGAAGAGTGCGGGCTTCTTCTGAAGAAAGGCGACAAGAAAAGAGAAAGGTATAACCACTTCATTCCCCAGCACTGCACTGGTATCACTGAAGTGTCTGTTTTTATTACTCTTCAGTCATAGGCATTGCATTGCTTTAAGGAAGCCTAAAGTTAACATGTTAGCTCAAGGTCGACCCATATAATTTTTTTTTTTTTTTTTTTTTTAATCAGCACAGGTATGTGCTTTGCAGAACATTCAGTTCTCCAAAACAGCAATTAAATGTTTTTCTTTAGTGATTGACTAACACCGCGTCTACACTGGATGCAACAGTTGTCGTGTCATGTCGTGTCGCGTGGCAACAGCTAAAGTCTGTTTACACTGGACGTGACAAAGTAACCATTGCAAATCATTTGTACTTTGTGTCAGTTCATCATAAATAGAATCAGACATCAGTTTGCTGCTGGCGATTTGCTGTGTTTCGCCACACCACATCCAATGTATATTATAATGGGTTCTGTTGTTTTGTGTTGTGTCGTGTAGACACGGTGTTATTGTACCACGTCTATATGTACCACGTCTATATTGTACCACGTCTATATGTTATCTGTATGATAACACATACTTTATACAAACCCTGGCTTTTCTCTGCCACGTTTTAAAACCACTAATATACAAAGCATAGCCATGTCAAGTCACCTTTTTTTATAGCGCTTTTATCACAGCTTTACACTATTAAACAGGAAAGTAACAAAATCAATGATGTAGACTTCGAGGCAAATCATGTGATCATATAATTCATTTGATTCAAATTTTTAATTGATAACTATAGCTATTTAGAAGCAAATGCAGACATTGCCTAACAAAGTTTACATATTGTGTGTGTACGTGCGTGTGTGCGTTTGCAGGCAGGCTCTCTTTGTGCACCGCCAGGCTCTGTTGGAGCAGTTGAGGGATACAGAAGACCCTGCACTTGTGCTGCATCTGACAAGCGTCTTGCTCTTCCAGAACGTCACACACTGCATGCTGCATGCACCTGGACGCTGTGTGCCGCATATCATCGGCTTCTTGCAAAGCAAGATTCCTGAGGTAACCATGTGTCCCCTAAACCTACAGTAAAATCCAGCTGTGCAAAAAAATAAATAAATAAAAAACACTGAAATATTCAAATAACTATTATACAAAAGATTTTTGCTCAGTCAGAGTCATTGCACACACTCCATGAGAAAAACAGGGGGAAAACATTGCTAAATATAAATACTAAAATGCCATATGTGACCCTGGACCACAAAACCAATCATAAGGGTCAATTTTTTAAAATTGAGATTTATACATCATCTGAAAGCTTAATAAATAAGCTTTCCATTGTTGTATGGTTTATTAGGATTGGACAATATTTGGCCGAGATACAACTATTTGAAAATCTGGAATCTGAGGGTGCAAAAAAATTGAAATATAAAAAAATCGCCTTTAAAGTTGTCCAAATGAAGTGCTTAGCAATGCATATTACTAATCAAAAATTAAGTTTTGATATATTTACGGTAGGAAATTTACAAAACATCTTCATGGAACATGATCTTTACTTAATATCCTAATGATTTTTGGCATAAAAGAAAAATTTATAATTTTGACCCATACAATGTATTGTTGGCTGTTTCTACAAATATACCCGTGCGACTTATGACTGGTTTTGTGGTCCAGGGTGTTAGATTTTGCTGTATTTGGCTGAGCAGTAGTTTGGGTGGCTCACCAATGTACTAGATTTCTCTAATACATAAAATAAGTAAGCTTGACCAAAGTTCTTGTGGAGAGAAGAATTTATTGAAGGTAGCAGTGTAGCAGATCTTCAGCAGCGATGTTAGCAGGTCATCCTTCAAACAATCTTAACCCAATGTACTGCCTGTGAGACCAGACCTTTATACCTGGTAACAAATGTGCTACAAACAATACAATAACACCCCATGGAGAGCCATTGATAGTGTAACCTCATGATGACCTGATAGGACCTCTCCCATGGAGAGCCCATGATGCATTGACCTAATGCTGACCTTATGGGCTAATTGTAGGGCCATTCGGGCCACACTTGTAAACCATTTCAGTTGATTGTATCTGAAGCACAGTCACAATGTAAATTCATCTGAATGGAAATACACAATCTTTCAAGGGTCACAAATGCTTATGCATAGGTAGTATAGCAGTCTGTTTTTTAATTGAAAATGCAATTTATAATTAAACAAAACCCTTAAAATTCTGTATCATATGATATGCATTTGTATGTGTGTGTGTTTTAGGAGCAGCACAAGCTGTTGTCTCAGTACCAGAGTCTGGTGGTCAAGCAGCTGGTAGTGCAGGGTCACGGCCTGGAGAAGAAGAGCAATCTGGGAGAGGGAGCCGAAGATGGTCCTGTTGTTTCTGATGATGTGGAGGGCCTTCAGAAAGAGCTTCACAGTCTCACCAGAGACATTAAAGACATCCTTTCTCAGAGAAAACCATCTGTCACAGAATAACACAGTTGTTCGCAACAACCCCAGCCCGTTAATGTAATCTGCAAAATTATGTATTAGAGCTCTAATTTTAAATCTGTGAAATAAACAGACTGAATTCAACCTTGCAACACATTTCCTCTATGAGAAGCAGCGGAAAGTGACATTTTTGTGCTCTTCTGACAATTACAGTGCTTTACTGACAGAAGTGTTTTTCCCTTACAAAGTCCTTCAGCCCAGGCTGGCAATGATCATCATTTTGGAAATATTTGTTAATATTTCCAAGTAATTTTGCATACATTTGAATTGCAGCTTGTCTATGACCCATAAAAAAGTCCATTTTCCGCTGTGCTTCTAAAACACACTTATTTGAAATTGTAAAATCATACATGACCATACAAAGAGAAAAGTCTCTGTACAAATATAAATGATTTACAAGACAAAAATAAAAACTAAATGTACAACATTTAAACTGATGTTTCAGTACTGGTGTATGTGACATTTACAGAGTTTAGGGGTAAATTGTAGATCTCAAAACAACTTTAATTTGTAGCAGCTAAATGTTAAAATTTGAAATACAGTAAATAGTGCTACGAACAGTTCCATAGGACACATTCAAGCATAAAGTGTTAAAATCATCTCCATATTGCTAAACATTGGCAATTATGTTTCCCAAATAAATGTTTTGTTGTCATTACTGACATGACTCATTGCCAATTCATAAACAAAAACACAACATATGTAGAGATGGGAAGATCATCATCATTCTGGCCGGAGAACATTAAGCACCATTATTATTATTATTTCACTAGCAGGTCTAAAGACCCACCTTGAGGCTGTGTCAGAGTATTTATTTCTTTTTAAGCAAATTTAACACCTTGGCAGACAGAACAAAAGGTACAAATTAAGTAATCTATTAAGTACTCAATCTGCTACACTGATCAGCCACAACATTAAATCCACTTGCCTAATTTAGTGTGTTGAGGCATGGGCTCCACAAGACCTTTAAACGTGGTATCTGGCACCATCAGCAGCAGATATTGTAAGTCCTGCAATTTGTGAGGTTGGGCCTCCATGGATCAGATTTTTTTGGTCCAGCACTTTCTATAGATGCTCATCATGGGCACTCTGACCGCTCAAACCTGAATAGTTTTTCTCACCTGCTTTGGTGAATTTCTAGAATCATCCATATTGTAATATTTGCACAGAAGTATGTGCATTTCTCAAAACAATTCGTACAAACAGCACCACACAATGGATTTCCAGAAAAAACCTGTAACTTACTCAAAATCTTTAGTTCATCTCTCAAAAGTATGTCGAACATATCAGTGCCATCAGAATGAAACATCCTTGTGTCATTGTTCACGAACAAGATAGGCAAAACGCTTGGTCATGTTGTCAATATATCAGTGCACTCTGTTAGTATTACCTGATGTAAACTATGGCAACAGTTTGAATGACAGTTACTGTATTGAAATGCAGAAGGCTGCACTTCGTATGCCATATATCCATTTCAAAAGTACAAATTTAAACATTACTGTATATGGAATATTGATTGAAAAGGACTGGATATGATTCACAGTTACAATTTTACTTGTTCAAAAGAATGAGAAACTGTTTTATGATGTGCACAAGTGACTAGATGATGTGGAGGTTGAACAAGTAGTTTTGAGAATTTCATTTCTGATCTGAGAAATGCACCAAAGCCACTGAGAAAAACTGTAAGCTGATTTAGGCCCTTTTATCTCCACTTGGGTAATTGTGTGCTAATTGAGCTCAAACTTTGCAGATTTGAGTGAACAATATTGAATGCTAGTGCTTTCTAAATGACCACATGGTGTAAGCACTGAGAAATGAAGGGATTTGTGTGTAGAGTTTTGCAGTAACAGTTCACCAAATCTGACTCATGTGTCAAAGCAGGGGAATAGTGTTTAGGAAAATGGGTGTGCTTTTTAAAAAATGGCATTATGGTTTTGAAATTTTAGTACAAAAGCCTGGTTATAGTGTTTTAGAAATCAAGAGAAACTGTAATCATTTCCATACAGGCAGGGTTAACTTTACAGTATAGGACTCAACAGCGATTACTGTCAGACTGTCAAAATTCTTCATCACTTTAATTTTAAATTATTATATTTTCATTTTAAAGCACAGCCACCACAAAATCACCTCTTTTCACTTTGAGATCATTCTGAGGTTAAAGATTAAAAATCATAAAATATTTTAATACGTAGCTATGATACTATTTTTTAAATCAAAATTTTGCATGTCTATGACAGGAAACACTGATACCTAACAATGCCTTGGAAAAAAACTTCATCTTAAAAAATAAATAAATAAAAATACAGCATATAGCTACATAAATCCAAATGGGAAATAAAACAGTTATTGAATAAGCATGTGTCTTAGTCTGAGTCCTAAACTCCTGAAACATTGGTGTCTCATATTTTAGAGCAATCAATGCAATTTGAGAAGGAAATAAATTAAATCTGTATGTATGTGTGTGAAAATTTTCAGATGTAACCCCCTTTGTAATTAACATTTTCCTAAATAACTGTCATTTAATTACAAATGTTTTCTCAGTAACTGTAATGGATTACAGTTACATTTATATTTATTTTGTAATGAAATTACACTATGTCGTTGTAACTAGTTACTCCTCAACACTGCTAACTACTGCATACTGGAAAAACCCTAGAAGGCTTGCTGTATGGAAATGCTCTGACCCAGTCATCTAACCATCACTACTTGGTCAAAGTCACTCAGATCTTTTTGCTTTCGCTCATTTTTCTTGCTTCCAACGTTGACATGAAACTCAAAAACTGACTGTTTGTTTGCTGCTAATATATCCCACCCCTTGACAAGGCAATATAATCAATGCTATTCACTTCACCAGTCAGTGGTTTTAATGTTGTGTCAGCATTTGATGAAACTAGAACATGAATTTATGTTTAATTCAAAAAGAAAACAAAAGCACCAAACAGTGAGAACATTGTCTCGTTTTTTCAGACCACCATATGCCTTTGATTTTTGTGTTACCTTGACATCACACAAAGTTCATGCGCCGTATTGAGGCGCATGAATCTGGAAAGGGATTTAAAGCCACTTCCATTTCTGCTGTATGTAAAATAATTGTCTGCCTTCGGCCTGAGACGTGCTGGGATAGACTCCAGCACTCCCTGTGACCATACGGGCACAGAAAATAAACCGCAAGATAAGACAAATGAAATATCCACAGGAGCACTCATGATTTCAGATTCTATAAAAATAACGAACAAGCCACATAATTATGATTTCACACCCACCCACATTCCTGCAACCTGATTAAAATGTACCTGATTTAAATGGATATTTTCTCGCAAAAGGTATTAACACTGCACTACATGTAATGAGCATCAATTATAAATATCCATTGATTGTTCTGAAAGCACACCAAGAAGTTTAAAAACAAAATATTTTAAATATGACTATTTTTGAAATATAATTGTTTACTCAATAAGTGTACTGTAATCCTGAAATTTATGTTGCTGCATGCATTTAATTTGTCCATCAGAAAGACTTTTTACATCCATGATTTCTGACTTTGAAGAGAACTGGATTACTTCAATTTGGTACAACAGCTGAAAGAGTTTCTGCAAGAGACAGGATTTGAAAGAATTCTGTTTAATTTCTGTTTGAATAAGTGGTGATGAATCAAGGTCAAAGTTTTTTGTGCAGTTTCGGTTTTATTTGGTAAAGCCACTGAAAGCCCTATTGAAAGTCTGTGCAGTAAGGTATATAAGCATAGCTTCTGTGCATTAACGCTGTGATTTTGTATATGGTTAGCTCCAGGATCTGAAAATGTATGAAAGCAGCTTCGCAGGGTGCAGGGTGTATTACATGGTTGTTCTAGATGGCTATTATTTTACAAACACACAATTGTTCTCCTTTACATTTTTGTAATTTTCGCTTTTTCTTTGCAGTGTTCAGGGACAGGTTTCTTGAACACTTTTTCCTTCTTGTTGCCATAGGAACGGCAGGGAGATGATGAGTAAATTCTTTTTTGAGTCGAACAACAATAGAAGTTGAGAGTGAGAGTGTAAAAACATTGGTATACCTCTATAAGAAAAATCTTAACGACAATCTCCCAATGAACATATAAAAACTTCTAAAAATGTAAGAACACACTCTAAAGCTACATGCACAAACAACAAGTGCATAGGATCTGGTAAAGCATATTCATAAAATATACAAGAATGAAGTTACATTATCAATTTCACTGTAAAATAACAAAATATAGACAGACAAAAAGAATTTTAAAAGTCAGTGTCAACAGCCATAAAGTTTTTTGATAATTACATAAAGGTGTAAGGGGAATTTATTTTAATTTTCAAATGGCTGCTCTATATTTTTTTTGTGTGAAAAAAGTGATAAATGTGGTTTTATAAAACTAAAATGAATGCAAATAAATAGACAATGAAATTTACAAATATAAATGTTGCTTCTTTTTTTTTTAAAGACATGGTGAACATTATTTCCACCTTCGGCCACTATTCATAGTTGACTTTAAAATTCTAATGCATTTCCTGAATTTGAAGTGAAATGACAAACATTCAAACATTTGTTGTTTAAAATGACACTTAGGAATTTAAAATTTTTTATAAAATTTAATTAAAAACTGCAAGGTGTTATTTTTAAAAAATTACTTTTTTTTTAGCTTGAATTATCCACGGACATGACCATACATACAACTTTCAATTTAAACAGACACACACACAGACACACACAGTTGGTTTAACCAAATGGTCAAGAACATATCAAGTTTTTTTTTTTTTTTTTCCAAGGTTTCCATCTTCTTAATATTTTAAAGAGTTTAAGATAAAACAGACTTCTTGCGATATAAATGCTCCTCCAACATGGTCTATAAAATGAAATTATAGAGATAGATATGTTTTTATCTAATGTTTAAATTGAAAGTTGTATGTATGGACATGTCCATGCATAATTCAAACTAAAAAAAAAAAAATATATATGAATTTGTAAAAATGACACTTGTTGCAGTTTTTAATTAAATTTCATTACATTTTACTTGTAGAAATATAAAGGTTTATATATACATACATATATAACATTTATATTTCTACAATCATTTACTAAATCATTCAAGGGTGTGATTTCAAATTATCTAATTTTTTGTGACTACAAATCCACAAAAATGAGAACGCATGTTCTATGTCAATGTTATACTGGCATCTCCAAAAAAAAAAAAAAACTCCCACCAGAGTGTACAAACTCTAAATAATACAAGCTAGTTGCCAAGTAATACATACTGTTGCTAAGTAATAGCGTTCCACACATTGGTTCTGATGAGCTTCTAAAGCCCACAGCATCCTCATTAGCGGTGGCTGGAGAAATAATGAACCCCACAAGGGACACTAGTAAAGGAAAATTACCTTTCAGATTCAAAAAGCTTTAGGGTTTACCTCCAGCCTCGGAACAAATCATCATCTAAATGAAGGCGGCACACTACAAAGGCTCAGACGGACACAAAACAACCATTCGCTGCGGCCTCAACTGAGCAGAGGACTTTTTTCCATGACAAATAGACATTACAAATTTATTCTTAAACGCTTGCCATTTGACATTGAGAGGGGAAAAAAAAAAATCCTTCAGCTGGTTGATTGGTTGTTTGTTTTTAATGGCATATCAGCAACAAGCAGTTGGTTAGATGCTGTTCATATGATATATGAAACAACCTTGTGCTGTACACAAATATCGACAGGGTTCCCCCAGCTTTCGGCCATACACTTCTTCTGAGACCTTTTCATTCAGTCGATTAAAAATGAATTGAATTAAAACTGAACGAAGATTATACAATGAGTCATAACTAGAAAAATGTATATGACCACACAAATTCCATGAGTTTTAATTTTATTCATTTCCATGATTTTATTCACTTCCAGTCATGGAAATCACAATTTCAAAATTCACATTAAAAATCATGTATCTCCACAAAGTCATCTACTTATCAGTTTGGAACATGCTTATACCTTGGTCAAATGCCTTTATTTCCACACTGAAAATAATTGAAAACATAATAGCTGAGCAATCAACAATAAAATTAAATAGAAAATGGTTAAGTGTAAAACAGATCACAAAGCCAGGAAAATAAAACAAAAAAAAACAAATACAGCACACACAATCGTATTACATTCATGGCATAAAACAGAAGATTGCACATTTTCACCAAATATAGCAGCACCTGACTGATTGAACAAACTTCTATTAAGATCTAAATCCTATAAAAACATTGTGCAATTAAAGTAGTTTAATGTACAGGCTCTGTAAACCACCTCATCTGTACAATCTTTTACAGCTAAAACATCCTGCAGTTCGAAGAAAGACCAAACATATCACAGCTTGATAAGATTGTACCGTAAGAATTACAAATGAGGCTTCAGAAATGTCCTCCACTACACCACAGATCGATGCTCCCCGCACACATAAACAGCACTGGGGCGGATACGTCTCTTGGTGTGGCCAGGCAGCTGCGGCAGGAACTTGAAGTACTTGGGCATCAGGTCAAGGCAGGCGTCACGGAACTTCTTGATTCGCCAGTAGTAGATGAGAGGATTCAGGGCCGATTTGAGGTAGCAGATCCACAGCAGCCACGTGCTGATCTCGAAAAAGTTCTGCCGGAAGTAGAAGCCGCGACTGAAGGTGGACAGCAGGCTGTAGGTGGCAAACGGAGCCCAGCATGCGGTGAAGATGGAGAACAGAATGAGGATCGTGGTGAAGGCACGTGTTTTGAAGCTCATGTCAACGTTCATCTGAAAGGGCCTCTGCAGACTCATCAGACCCAGCTTGCTGGCCTGGCTGAAGCACACTGAGTCAGGGTGGGAATGGATGCGCAGTGCGTTGTGCCGGAGCGTACTCAAGATGCCCATGAACGTGTACAGCATCACCAGGAATGGTACAAAGAAGAACACCAGCATAATGAGCATCACGTAAGCATGGTCGCCACGCTCAACCGTGTAGCCAAAAACACACTGCGGTGCTCTGGGGGGAATGTACAGGGCCGGATGGCCAACGGAAAGTGGGAAAGAAAAGCAGAAAGACAGAGACCACGAGACCGCGATCAACACTTTGGCCCTGCGTGGACTAAGTTTGTCCTGCTTTTGCACGATGATTAGGAAGCGGTCCACGCTGATGATCATCAAAATAGCCACTCCCTCCATCAGGAACATCCAGAAGAACATGGCCGAGACGCGGCAAAACGCTTCTCCGAAGATCCAGCGGGTGGTCACCATTGTGACTAGCGCAAAGGGCATGTTGAGGACTGCTAACATCATATCGGCAAAGGCGAGGCTGGCCAGCAAGATGTTAATGGCAGAACGCATAGCAGCTTTCTGGTAAACCATGAGGCAGACCACCATGTTTCCGAGGAAGGCCAGCAGCAGCACGCAGATGATGACCAGGCCGAAGAACACCTGGAGGGGCAGGTTCAGGCCCTGAACAGGGTCCTGCCAAACGGTTGAAGGCGTTACGTATTCTGATAGCGTCCGGAGCTCTAGCGAGCTGTTGACTTTTGCCGAGGAATTCTCCATGGCTCTTGAACCCGCTGGCTGGGTCAGTACCTTGGGCATGGGGTACAGGGTGGCGCTAGGCTCCCCTGAAGCCACAGGTGGACTAGTGGAGGAATAAAGCATGCTTCTTTTTGCATTTACATGATAAAGTGAGCAAGCTCAGCCTCTCGGACAGGTCGCTAGCACACATCTCAGCATGGAGGCAGACCCTGTGGAAGCAGAAAAAAGGAATTAGGAAATCAGTCATGCAAGAATGTCACAAACAATCAGGCTGCAGGTTTAAAGCTTAGGGAAAAATTTGAGGAAGCCATTCCCAGATAGCTTTGCTTTTGGCAGAAATTGCCAGCTCGCAGTGATGTCCGGCTGCTTTGTCTGGGTGAATCGTTGGCAGTGTGAACCCTGCTTGACAGTGAATATGGACAATGTGACAAAGTTGAACAAGACTGAGTTTTTTAGTGTTCTCTGGGCAACAGTCTCCAGTGTTGTGTAGTCTGAACCTGACTTTAAGTGTGTTGTTAACTTACTGTCCACCTAAATCCCAAAATATACTTTGGTTTGTATCAGGCATACTTGCAAGTGGCATAAATTTCTTTATCAGCATAGTATCCAGATTTTTTGAACCACGCATACACTGTACATTTAGCTCACATAGGCAAGATGGCAACATCCTTTATTGTACAAGAAACAGATGAGATGGAACAAAAACAGAGATTGCCAGATTGGGCGGATCTCTGCCTGTTTGGGTGGTTTTGAATTTGATTTAGGGTTGTGCCGATAGACGACAGTATCGTTTATCGATGATAGTCAGAGATACCGCCTGTGGCTGATGCCTTTGACGAAGACGATTATTATTATTATTAGGCTAGTATTATTATCTAATTAATATTAGGGCTTACTTGTTCCATTATATTTTTTACGCGTTTTTACAAGGTTACGTCAATGGTGTTCTCTGATAATTTAAAAAATTATTTGCTTGTTTTCTGTAGCTGCAAATCTGAGCAAATGTAAGCATTATAATTAGTGACTTAAAATATTTTTAATATGACTGAGTTTGTACTTAACATGATCACAACTTAATAAAAACATTGTATGACATGACATCCATATGCTACTTGACTATATAATGTATAGTTAATCGATTACACTAACATACTGCTTTTAGCCTTACCCTGGAGTTGGTTCACTCTCCCGCTATGAAACTAAGTAAATAATTCAATAAATTTATTATTGATGCACAATGATATTGTGTATCGGCGATCTCATAGGCTGACTATAGGACGATATGACTATGGAGCATATCTTCCACCAACACTACTTTGATTGTGGGTGGGTGTACAAAATTTGGGATCAGTTTTTTACCATTTACATTTTATAGGCAAATTGGTTAACAAACAAAACCCAAGTGTGCATGCATGTACTCCATCCAATCAGTCATCATGACGTTACTAAACACACACTCAATGCAGAGTTGGCTGGTGCTGGTGTTGATGCTGATGAGCCCATACTTTAAGCTATTTTTAGCCACTTTTATCAAGAGCGATAGCAGGCAGACGTGATGATTCATGAGTGACATGTTTTTAGTGCGATAAGGGATCAGATTTTGCACTAATTGCATTGCTTATTCTGATAACTTACGCTGGGCAATTCTCCACCACCACAAAAGTTTAGAAGTCAAAGGCTGTGTCCTAAATCAACTCCCATACCTTAACAGTGCAATAATTGAGGGGACAGTTATTTGTAGTGGTATCCAATATGGATAAAATACCCATGCACTGTGAGAGCCATGCCAAATGAATTCCTGCCCTTCTGGTGCACTCAGTGTCCGAATTTGTCCACTTGAAGGACAGAATGAAAATGAGTGACTGATCTGTCTTTCAGACAAGCCTGAAGTAACCATTGATGCACTTGCATTGGTTGGCTGACAGTTAGCTAACTGTGCTAAGGCTGTTAAAAGCAAATTCAGTTGTGTAAGACAAACCACAATAGACTCTGTCCAGACTGATACATTCTTTTAAAAAGTCACACTGGACAAAACAACAACTTTTCTTAATTTTATAACCCAACTGTACAACAGTTAACCAACCCAGAAGGATTACAGTTCACCTATGAAAACAATTAATTTTATAATTTTACTCTTCGATTAACAATAAAAAAAAAAAAACACTTTCTGAAAAAAAGATTTTTTTTGCTGTAAGATTCTTTTCCTATGTGTATAAAATAGAAGTAGACAGAAGTGCAACAAGAAGTCTACTGCCTGGTACAACCGATTTCAAATAAATGAAAATGCTAACATTTACCTTGTTGGCTTGTTCTTTTATAATAGCCAGTATGTAGTGTTCATTTGTTTTCTGTTTGTTCATGTATTTATTTGGTAAAGTATTGAAGTATTAAATAGGGGTGGCTCGATACCACTTTTTCAGAACCGATCCCGATCCAATACCAAAAATTCTGAGTATCTGCCGATACTGATATCGATCCGATACCTGGGCAGTTTTTTTTATTAATCAGTGTTGAATTTTTATACCTCAATGTGCGCTGACCTGATCATGACTTTTTTTGTGTTACACACAATCTACTAAATATAGACAACATTATTGTAAAGAAAAACAACAAATGAATGCATATATAATTATAATCTATGACAAAAATAATATTATAAACTAGGTTAGTGGATAATTCCGTAGCAAAAAGTTAATTCAAAAGTTTTGAAAACTCCGCCTATTTCGCTCTGGCCAGCGTAGCGCAAATCGCTTTGTATCTCAAGGGCTGCGCTGAACCCAGCGGCCAGCGCAGCGCATGTCGCGTCCTGTGTGAAAACTGTCAGTTCCCTTCAGATATACATTCATTTTATGCCAAGTTCTTTGAGCTTAGGAAGGTTAATATACGGAAGTCCTAAGAGGCCATGGATTATTATTATTGTTCTTTCTCATTTTCTCATGATCTCAACATAACGAAAGTGAAGTCGAAAATGAAGTCGCTATTCATCTTGTTTTGTGTCCTGCAGAGGAACGTCTGGTTTGAAACATTTGGGCGAGTAAGTGGTGACAGTTTTTTTTATTTGTGGGTGAATTACTATTTCTTTTACTGTGTTGTTTTAATAATTGTAATATTCAGCCAAAACGTACAGACAAAACAACAAGCAGTAATCCATGAGAAACAATTTTACAATGGATGATTTGTGCTCTTAAGCAGAACATTAGGTAAAGACTGGAGGGGGGAAAAAAATGTATAACAGCCATCAGTGTCCTATTACGATAGCCACAACAGGAATATAAAATTCCAAAGTTCAAAAATGAAAAGTATTAATAATAATCAGAATAAACAGTTTTTGCCAAGTATAGTTAATTTGCCTAACTAAAGCCTGATTGCAGTTGCCAAGCAACATAGGCACATTTATATAGAATATCCTACATAAAACACAGTTTATTCAATACAAAATTTAGAGTCAGATTCTGTTTTAAAATGCTACATTTAAAATGTAACAGGCTAAAATAAAAGTGTCTGGACTTGCTTTTCATTATCCTGCCAACCCACAGCACGTTATAGAAACAGACATATTAGCAGAAAAACACTATTAGCAAATGTGGGCACATCATTTTCTTTATGGTATCGACTAACTTCTTAGATATATGTAAATATTAAACTGTATCCAAGTTTTTTTCTGTCTTTTTCCTATGACAATTTGAAAAGATCAGGCCCAGTTGATGGTGGAGATGAACAACCAGGGCTTAAAATGTACATTTTAACTAGAGAACAAAGATATTATCTTGCAACCTGTCAAAAGGTTCCTCTAGAAAGGCAAGGTCTAAATGTTTTCCAAGGTGCCACTTTGCCCAAATGCATCTAGGCAAAACAATGAGAGAAAAAGGCAATGGTGTTTAGACACTTTATCGCTAAAGATACTCACCCACCCACATGCAAGCACCCGTGCATACTCACACACACACACAATTATCTTCATACACGCACACATATGTTGTCAAAAAACATAATTTAGTATGATTTATAAGCTGTTTTCTTCATGGGAACAAAAAAAAAAATATCCCCATAATGTCAAAAAAATTCAGGTTTTACCAAATGCCCCCACAACGTTTGGTTTATCCGGGTTAAATCATATGAATCACATTATAAAAGGTAGCTGTTTTGCACTGAAATGAACAGGCTTGTTTAAAAGCACAAGTCAAACTGAAGTGGAAAGCATCTTGTAGACTAGAGACTATCAGTGGTACAGTATAAGCCAAAACCACAGTGACAGCAAAGACAACCTCGTACTGTCATGTAAACTGAATAGCTGTGGATCCTAGCAACAGGAATAAAATGATTAAACATCTCTTCATCTATGCTTGGAGAATGTTTCCATCCATTCTGTACCACAATCACTTTATGAGGCCTCAACAGTAGTCCAAGACGGTTTGATGCTTGGTACCTAGAAAATTCCTCTATTTCTATAATCAGACAGAAAAGGCCTGGGCTAGATGATGCTAAATGATAAAGCTCATTGAATTCCAGATACTCATGGACCAAAGACTCTCATCTCAGATGAACAGGTTACAGAACACTGGGGGAAAATAAGATTCTTACAAATCTTACGAATTGATTTTTGTTGCAATATTATATTTATCCAGTGAAAATCTTCCCTGCAATAATTTAATAAATATATATATTTTTTTAATTTATAAATTTAATTTAATTTATAAATATCCCTCAAAACAGAACGGATCTGGAAGATTCGCCTTGAAAGTGGATCAATTGATTTAAAATGGAGGAAAGTGTAGATAACATCACAATGATATTTATCTTATATATTGCTTACTAAACACAATAATTAAATAAGCTGGTGTTTTACCTTGATTTTTTTTTTTTAAATATATGATGCGGCATCAGTCACATCGTTATGCGCTTAGATTCAGACACACATCCTTCTGTCGCCAGATGTGTGAAGCTCCAACATCCCACATTTCCACGAAAATATGCGTCCATCCGTGAGATCTATTTCTTCGAGTAATGGTATAAAACCAGGCTGACACGGTTTCGGCTGAAAAACACTAAACGTGTCAAAAACATTCAAGAGTCAAAAACATCAAGAGTTTTGCCCGTTTTGGGGATGCGAATCAATCTGTAAACCCCCGTTGCAAACAGATGTTTAACCTCGTAATAATCTAAAAGAAAAAAAAAACCTTGAGCTAAACAGACTCAAAACAAAGTCGAGCGCAAACGCTCATTTTAAACGGAGAGGAATGCATGATACATTTTGTACCCGCTTCTCATTTCCCAAATGCATCGCAAACACACCGTGTCGCTCGTGCTGTCCGCATTCACCGAGTACCGCCTCACTCAAAATAAACCAATTAGATTTCAGTGCCGGATTTGATTTACACACCGTTAACCAATGAAAATTCAGGAGTCGCCAGCTGGAGTTTTCACTGTGGCCAATCATCGATGCGGATGCAGCTGGGTTTGGTTGCGGGATGGGAACGAATCAAGTGACTGCTGTAGTACTGCGGTCAGCAGTGAGTTTGAAATATTAAACAATGAAATAAACAACAGAAAGAGAACAGTAAAGTTTTGATATAGTGGTAAGAGAAATTAGGTCTTCTGAAACTTCGAATGAACTGAACCCAGTGGTTCACTCGAACTAAGCACGCTGAGGACATCTGCTGGTTCAAGCAAATTACGTTCTCATCTGTAGATATCAAAAGAAAAAAAAAATCTACAATTGGCCCGTCTTCCCTATTAAACTAATGCATGATACATCTGAAAAGAAACAGGAGTTTGACATAATATTCATTATATATAATATATGATAATCAGTACTTCAGACCTATGTGCCCTCTAGAAGCTTGCGTTCTGCAAGTGAACGACGCATTATTGTTCATCCCAAAGAGACACAAAATCACTTACACGGACTTTTACATTAACTGTTCCCACCTGGTGGAATGACCTGCCCAACTCAATCCGAGCAGCTGAATCCTTAGCCATCTTCAAGAAACAGCTAAAAACACATCTCTTCCATCTTTATTTGATCCTCTAACTCTAGCATTCTCTATTCTAATTCTACTTTATCTGTCTTTTTACTTAAAAAAAACTATGTTTCTTTTTTCTATGTTCTATCTACTCGTTTTCTTAAAAATAAATAAATAAATAAATAAAAACCTTTCTACATGTACTGCTTTAGGCTAACCGAGACTTATAGCGCTTGCATGTTGTTGCTCGTTTGTTGGTTTTGATTGCTTCTATTGTCCTCATTTGTAAGTTGCTTTGGATAAAAGTGTCTGCTAAATGACTAAACGTAAATATAATTCATAGTAAACCACTAAAATTCAACAAATCACACAAAATGAATTCAAAACTCACATCACATTGATGATAACAACTGGGAGCACAAAGAAGTATTGATGAAAAATATTCAAGAGCACAATGGCAGAGAGTAACTGTATAAATGTGGACCACAAAACCAGTCATAAGTAGCACAGGTATATTAGCCAAAAATACTGTGTATGGGTCAAAATTATAAATTTTTCTTTTATGCCAAAAATCATTAGGACATTAAGAAAAGATCGTGTTCCATGAAGATATTTTGTAAATTTCCTACCGTAAATATATAAAAACTTAATTTTTGATTAGTAATATGCGTCGCTAAGCACTTCATTTGGACAACTTTAAAGGCGATTTTCTCAATATTTTGATTTTTTTTGCACGCTCAGATTCTCAAATAGTTGATATCCTAATAAACCATACATCAATGGAAAGCTTATTTATTCAGCCTTCAGATGATGTATAAATCTCAATTTCAAAAAATTGACCCAAATGTTTGGTTTTGTGGTCCAGAGTCACAAATGTATAAAAAATAATGTTATATTCAGTACACTGTATCAATGCAGGGGCAACTGATTTATTGTCAGTGAAACCAGTGACTATTGATTTATTGTCATGCAAACTGCAGTGTTCACATAAACATAATGTAGCATTTCTGAGCCAGTTTCTTCATATTAAATGAAAATTATAATCTGTACTGATGTTTGACACTAGAAATTGATCTGGCTGACATAAGAGTTCCAGTTCAGTAATGTTTACATCACCTTATCTTAGTTAAGTTATTACTACAATACATGTTGGGATATGCCATGCTTTAAACGAGACAACAAATGAATAAATAATTATGACAGGCCCTTCAAAAACAAATAATACAAACACACTACAAGCAACATGTCAAAACACATATATTTAGATAGTTAGATACTGTGCGTGTTTCAGAGACGGCTTGAGTCTGTATGCGACAGTGTTCACATGTGCTAAGAATCCTTAATCTGCTTAGTCTCCTCTGTTTTTGGTGGAATGATTTTGATGTCAAAGGGAAAAAAGAATTCTGTCAGCGCTTTGGCATCTTTTGGGCCCAGAGAGTACTCCTGTGCCAGCTTCTCTGGAGTCCATATTTTAGGCAAGTGTTTGTGATTGTTCAGGGCAGTTAAAGCTTCCACAAGTGACAGTTTGCCTTTGGGAACATCCGTGACATCACAGAAACCATAGGGGTCGGCTGGAAGACTGTACTTCAGCACCCTGCGCTGCGTCTCCTCCTCGACATTCTTAACCACAGGAACTGCTTCAGCCTGCAGCACATGGAGCACAGAGAGTCAGCCACACCAGTAGAGGGCAGTGCACACCACTTCTTTTTTTAAACTGTAATTTAAAGCAAACCGCACACCCACACACCCAAAATGATTCATAGACAGTGTTGGGGAAAGTCAATTTTAAAAGCAATTCATTACAATATTGTGTTGCTCCCTAAAAAAGTAACTAATTGCATTACTTAGTTACTTTTTATGAAAAGCAATGCAGTTTGTTACCTTTTCTCATCTGAGCTGGGCTTGCTTGTTTGTTTTCAATATGTAAAAAAACAAACAACAACAACAAAAATAACCTTGGCAAACGTAAAAGGCCTTTCACGTCTTTTCACAAAGTGAATTGAATAAGCCTCAGGCTGAAGGAAATGAAAGTTCATGTCTGTACAGTAGAGGGCGCAGCTCAAACAAACCTATTGGCTACGCTGCCATTCTGGATTGCGTTAAAGGGTTACTCCACCCCAAAATGAAAATTTTGTCAATAATCACTTACCCCCATGTCGTTCCAAACCCATAAAAGCTTAATTCATCTTCAGAACACAATTTAAGATATTATGGATGAAAACCGGGAGGTTTGTGACTGTCCCATTGACTGCCAAACAATTAACACTGTCAAGGCCCAGAAAAGCATGAAAGACATTGATGGCAGAACCACTGATGGCAGATGGACTATTTTGACAATGTCTTTCATGCTTTTCTGGGCCTTGACAGTGTTAATTGTTTGGCAGTCAATGGGACAGTCACAAGCCTCCCGGTTCTCATCCAAAATATCTTAAATTGTGTTCGGAAGATGAACGAAGGTTTTACGGGTTTGGAATGACATGGGGGTAAGTGATTAATGACAAAATTTTCATTTTGGGGTGAAGTAACCCTTTAAGAATAGGACACATGAGAAGAAGGTTCTACACCACAAATAGTGTTGGGGAAAGTTACTTTTAAAAGTAATGCATTACAATAATGAGTTACTCCCTAAAAAATCCATTACTTAGTTACTTTTTATGGAAAGTAATGCGTTACGTTACTTTTGCATGACTTTTTCTTATCTGGGCTGGGCTTGCTTTTATGTTTTTAATATTAAAAATTAATATGTTTGGCATATGTTAAAGCCCTTTCACACCAAAGTGAAATGAATAAGCCTCAGGCTGAAGGAAATGTAAATTCAATTAACATATTTAATTATTGCAGGTTTGCGTCATATTCTGAGTTTGCATTTCAGTTTTTATTCATTTTGAGGAATACTAAATCTGTTTTTGTGCAAGTGAGATGAGTAAATGCATGTTCATATTTAGTCTAGAACTACAGTAATCATCGTATTTAAACATTGCACACAATGCCTCTGCACTTACTGCAGATTTTTCTCAACATGGGAACAGGACAGCTGTTAGTCAATAAATGGGAAAACAAAGTAACTGGAGTTACTTATTTGAAAATGTAACTCAGATATTTAACTGTAAATTAAAAAGTAATGCATTACTTTACTATTTACTTGAAAAACGTACTCTGTTAACGTAACTCAAGCAACTTGTAATGTGTTAGCTCCAACACTGCCTACAAACAAATGTTATTTTTGGTTATTAGTATGGTTGAATTGGATCATCGAAGGTCAGCGGTAAAGACACTGGTTAATCAATGGGATTAAATACATAAAGAATATTTATGTTAACATTTAATTATTGCAGGATTGCGTTTCACAGTTTTTACTCATTTTGAGGAATACTGGATCTGTTTTTATGCAAGTGAGATGAGTAAATGCATGTTCATATTTAAGGTCATTTTCGCACATTAAAAAATAAATATGACCTCACGTTGTGTCAATCACATTTACACACTGCCTCCGAAACGTTTGTCCGTCATAAAAAAATTCGAATCAGGTTAAATTTTCTGTGTTTTCGCATCCATAGCATGCATTTTGATAGGAAAGGATGATGAATACGAAAAAAATGTAAAAACGCACGCGAAAATTTCGGTCTCAGTGTGCAAGGACCTTTAGTCTAGAACTATAGTGAGCATCATGTTCACACAGCACACACAATGCCTCTACATTTATTCCCAATTTCTCTCAATATGGGGACAGGAGAGCCATCAGTCAATAAATGGGAAAACAAAGTAACTGGCGTTACTTATTTGAAAAGGTAACTCTGATATTTTTTTGTAATTTATTTTCTTGTGATTTTTTTCTTGTAATTTGTGTTACTTTACTTAAAGTAATCTGATTACATAACTCACATTACTTGCAATGCATTACCCTTAACAACACTGTTCATAGACAGTGTGTTTCTAAGCCTAGTTTTTAAGTTGTATAAAAAACATGGACTCTTTCTTACCAGTTACACACTCTACTGATTTAATATAACAGGCGTGATTTCTTACAGCACCTACTGCAGTGCAATCTGTCTGGCAGTAAGCCGCACATGCATATTATATGTGGCATTTCAAGAGGATAATCAATCGCAAAAAGACTTGGATCACATGCACACCCTTCGTATTTCACCTAAACATCTTAGAGACCTACTGTCTACTGCAAAAAAAATAATTCATAAATGTCATATTTTCTGCATGCATTCAGTGCAGATTGACAATGCTTTGAGTTCAAATCAATGAATTTAAATCAATGAATAGTTCCCGTCCAGGATTTTAATCGGTTGAGCCACAGTAATACTTTAGACATACAATATCTCTATACAGTAATATTTTTATATTTTCTATTTGACATGATGTTAACTAGTGACACCATGCTAGACTATTTTAAACAATTCTTTTATAATTCTTACTAAATCTCAAGTTGTGACATTCAGAGTAAAAAAATTAACACCCACAAGCACCAAATGGAGGTACTTTTCTATTAGGCCTGTAAATTTCTCAGTACGAAGCATTTGAAAATGGCCACAGAGGAAACTGAAGTGGGAAAAATGCACGACGTAAGTTGTCCGAAGCATGAGAGCACTTTGAATGAAACGCTTCAAAGAGGCTCAGAAGCACGTGGGCAGGTGCTGACCGACTGCTTGTGTTGTTTAATGCACTTGAGATATGTTTTCCCCAGCGCATAACATATTTTACTGTTATAAGTCTGTACTTTGTAAATGTTATTAATTGAAAGTCAAGTGCACATTTGCATTTTGCAAAAACAAGTGAGTTGCTGTTACTTCAAAGACGAAACAACCGCATGGAGCGCACCAGAGAAAGAAGCAAAATAATGTCTTTTTCTCTAATACACATTGGCCACAATTATTGGACCCCTTTTATTCAATACTTTTTGCAACCTCCATTTGCTAATCTCTTAAAATGCATGATGAGGTCGGAGAAAACCTCTTCATTATTGCCTTTATGGTGTAAATGGGAATTTTAAATGTTCTTTCAGGAAATGTCTATTTTGTGAAGGACAACAATCTTTTGCTGCACATCAGAAGTATATTCTTTGGTTTTACTCTTTGTGATGGATGGAACTGTTTGGACCCACTGTTTCTATTCTAAAGTGCCCTGTGTTTTTTCTTTTTCTTTATAACTATGCTGTTGATCCATTTTAAGAAATTTTGCTTTGCAATTGTTGGTGAAATTTGACACAATTTATTAAAAGGCAACTTAATAAATATGAATGAATGCGTCTTGTTGATACCACAGTAATTGCTGCTGACTTTAATTGGTCTGTAGGTCAAAAGATCCTAAAATTCACACCTGAGGAACTGGATCTTTAGACTCCACATAAACGTCCTTAAGCATCGACAGCAATGGATCATTCTTCTGGTGAATCTCTTCTGCCATAGAAACACGTCAGATCATGCAAAAAGTGTGTAACATGCAGTTTTATTTTGGATATAATTCATTGCCAAAAGTATGTGGACATGCTCTTTATACGAGTCTGGCTTTTGGCACAGCTATCTATGGACATCTCTGGGTCTACATCAGTGTGCAAGGTAATGAAAAACAAGTTTAAAATCAATGTGTCATACATGGCCTCGTTGTGATCAAAAAACTAAAGTAGACGAACAATATGAAAAGACAAGAATACAAATGAAACTGCATTATGGCATACAGTGTGCTTATTTATAGTGTTTTCTTACAAACAGTCTTCACTTCGATAGAATGTTTTATGAAAGCACGATCAATTTATTCTCATTACCATAACATTACTATTAATAATAGTTCAGATATGTTGTCTGTATATATTCAAGGACATAAATAGAAAGGAAAAGGACACATACCACAGCTTCCGTTTGGGACTGTCACTGTATAACAAGCATTAAGATTTGTTGTCACTGGACTATTCAAACCCATTTATTAGAAGGAGGTGTGCACATATTTATGTTTGTGCAATAAGCAGGTTCATTAATATCATCACATAAATAGAATTTGAATTAAAATGTTAAGCTAAAGAACGAAATGTAATTTCCCCTCATCGCTGTGATAAACCATATTATTCACAAGTCATGTTTCTTCTAAAAGACACGAGGTATGATCCTTCACCACTAGAAGGTTCTTCATGATGTAAGTCAGTAATCTAGCCGGCTCTAACACGCCTTCTCACCCGCAACGCCTTCTTGTGGAGTTCTGCTTGATGCTGGATATCGTGGTGCTGCTTTAGGTTTTGTCTTGCTTATTTCTCCGTGAGCGTGATTCTCTATATTGAAGTTTCTAATCAGGCGTGTTACTCTTGAGCCCATGTTTGAAATCTCTACTCAGAGGACATTCCTCTTCTTCTGTTTAAAGGTACCAATAGGCATTGACCACTCTTTATGACCCCGACTGGCTGCTTCTCCAGTCGACACACCAAGATTTGTTTGTTTGTTTTGTTTCTGTTTTGTATAATTACAAATATTATATGTATAAAGCAATCTATAAGACATAAAATAGAAAAGGCATATAGTTTGAATAATTACTGAAAGAACTACTAGACCTCACATATCACTCTGGTCTTGACACAAAAAAACAATTAATGTTTAGATGTTGAATATGACACAATTCTTTACAATAGGCTACCCAATATCAAAGTGTCAGACCTGCTACTTGATTGAAAATGTAGAGAATTTGTATGTGTATATGTATAGTCAAGTTTTAATTTCACACATTCAGGTGATTTCCAGATTAACAGTTTCTCTGAATTCTTTGATATGAGTTTGTTTTCTCTTAAAAAAAAAAAAAAAAAGTTCAACATGGTTTTGTGCATCTTTTGTCATCTAAAAGGCACGGTTCTTTAAAGGTTCTTTAAACAGTTTACTAACAGTTCTATTTAGAACCATATGTGACCCTGGACCACAAAACCAATCATAAGGGTCAATTTTTGGAAATCATCTGAAAGCTGAATAAATAAGCTTTTCATTGATGTAAGGTTTGTTAGGATAGTACAATATTTGGCCAAGATACAGCTATTTGAAATTCTGTAATCTGAGGGTGCAAGAAAAAAAAATCTAATATTAAGAAAATTGCCTTTAAAGTTGTCCAAATGAAGTTCTTATCAATGCATATTACTAATAATCAAAAATTAAGTTTTCGTATATTAATGGTAGGAAATTTACAAAATATCTTCATGGAACATGATCTTTACTTAATATGCTAATGATTTTAGGCATAAAAGAAAAAAATAATTTTGACCCATACAATGTTGGCTATTGCTACAAATATACCTGTGCTACTTATGACTGGTTTTGTGGTCCAGGGTCACATATTGTCCTGAAGAACCGCGTTCTTTGTGTTAAGAGATTTATTACCTTTTTTTTTTTTTTTTTTTTTTTCCCTTTCTCAAATCTAAAACCACCTCATTATTGAATTTCTGGAGTTCAGATACAGTCACACAGACTGTCAAATTTCAACAGGTTAATGATTTCTTTCTTAAAATAACTCAAAATTTAACTGAATTGTAACTGATTATAACATGTAACTTAACCGCAACTGATTTCCTATCAATCATGTTCTGCTCATTTGAGGATAGAATCCATATTGTTTGAGTTTTAAATTATTACTTGGTTTAAGGCATGCCAAGTCACATACACTATCACTTTTTACTTTTAACATTGCGGAAGCTACTCTGGGCCTTCATAAGCATAACTGTATTAAACAAATGGAAGAGACAAATTGTAAAACATATTTTTGTGTATTTCTACCCAAAAGCTGTCACACCCCAGGACCTCATCATCTGCAGAAAGAAACTGGCATCAAAGAGGACTGTGAAGATATTTCACTGGAACTTGATTGCATTGTCTTCATTGCATTTATTTTGTTTCATTTCTTTATGTATTTATTCATGTTCAGTGTCAGTTATCATTTATTTATTCAGCTAAAAACAGTTAAAAACAGAGCACTGTTATTTTTTGCTACAATTTCCCATGCCATCTTATTTACATTGCTTAGCCATTTTTAAGCAAAACCCTAATAGATATTATAAGGCCAGATAGAGGGTCTAATTCATTATATAATAATAATAATAATAATAATAATAATAATAATGAAAAGTCCTATATAACACTTTCAAAGCATGATTCTTAATGGAGCCTTGTAAATAGGATTCTGCTATTGTTATGTTTAGAACCATTTTCCATGTACTGTACTATTAACATTTTATATTTAAATATTTAAGTGAATTTAGCTATCTCATGATCTCAGGATTCATTTGTATGAATTTTAAAGGCTTTTTACTTACTTTCGTTTTGTGTTTGTTTGCCATTTCCATTTAGTGTCAGTGGTTAAGATTTGTTCAGCTCCATCACGGACCACACATACAATGAAAAATCAGTTGCCACCTTCAATTTTGAAGCTGAATCAAGTTAGCAATGATCCTGAGTTCATGCAGAGGATGAATGGAAGGCTGTCTGTGGAGGGTCACCAGCAGCTCTGTCAGATCAGCTTCATCTGTCTCTTCTTCTTCACTGGCTCTGGCAGAATCTCCTAACTATCTCCTGCCTCCACCACGGTCTTCTGTTTGTCCAGCTTTACCTGCTTGTTCTGCTCTGCCACGTCTTCTGCTCCACTAGCTTCCCTGCGGCTTACTTAAGTTTGGTTTAGAGTTAGTTGTATGTACAGTAATTATGCATAATTTATTATTAATACAATTGTATGTAACGTAACAAAGACACTGTAAAGTAAAATGTTACCTTTTATAGTCACTTCTTTCTTTTGCCAAGCAATAGTAAATGTGACCACAACTTTGGTCAGATCTTTTGTATATTTCCTAAGCAGCGTAGAGTGGCATAATGTTAACACTTTTGTCTCTTTTCTTACCTTTGAAGTTGTTATCCTGAGGGCAGCCAGACATTCTGCTTCCCCCATTATGGAATAACTTTCTAGCAGCTCTCTAATAAAAATCCACACTCTTAAAAATAAAGGTGCTTCACGATGCCATAGAAGAACCTTTTTGTCTAAATGGTTCCCTAAAGAATCTTCAACATCTGAAGAACCTTTCTGTTTCACAAAAGGTTCTTCGTGGTGAAAGAAGGTTCTTCAAATTATAAAAAGGTAAGAAAGAGATGGTTCTTTAAAGAACCTTTGACTGAATTGTTCTTTGGTTCTTCTATGGCATCGCTGTGAAGAACCTTTTAAGCACCTTTATTTTTAAGAGTGCATACGACCAAAATCTTATATGACAAAATGAGTAATAAGTATATGCGCCACTATTTTATGTATTTTTTTTTTTAAACGACCGTATTGTAAAAGCTTGTGTTGATAATGAATTTTTAAACTTATTTTCTGCTGAGTTCAGTACACTACCAATGGCAAAAATAAGCTTAACACAGAAATTTTACTTGCTTAGGGGCATAGTGCGAATTGCTGCAACCTGTTAAAATAAGCAGAGAAATAAATATGCAGCGTGAAACCGCCTTAGCTTTTAAAGAGGGATTTAATTGGCAATAAGAAAGAGGAGTAAAGCTTGTAAAGAGTGTAAAATATTGTATTTTTTATTTCCAAATAGGAAATGTTAACAAAATGGGAATGGCAATTTTGAGGTGATTACTGACACAATACTGTTAAACCAAATGAAATGCAGGTGAGGGGTTTTAAAGACGTTCTGATGAACACTGTACAAACCAAGGGAAATGGTACTTTGGAGTGTTCCCTTGATCCAAATCCAAGCAGTTCCATATAGATTTATGCTAGATTAAATAAAATACATTGAAACAAATACATTTTAAAAGTGTCCTCCATGAAGAACAGAATAAACGGCACATGAGGATAGGGACCAGTTGTCGTGGAGGGCAAATGGAACCTAATCTGATTTGAATTAGGTTGTGTCCGAAACCAAAGACGTCTGCTGCCCAGTCAGTCAATGACTTAACAAACCACATTTCTGAAAACTGCTTTCAGACTGGCTTCCAAGGCACCATTATGTCATGTCTAAATATCAAGAACAAATTCAAGAGCGTATCCTCAGCAGGACAACTTGTACATTACTTAGACCTAAACAGTAGTAGTACCTTAAAGGTACATATTACTACATTAAGATACTAAAACACACCTTTTAGAGGCAGACAAGGTACAAAGTTGTTCTTTTGAGGGTGCTGCCACAGTGACATGCTGTTGTACCCCAAAAATGTCCAATTTTATATTTACTTTTTTTCTGATAATAGCTAACTTTTAATTTTAGCTAACTTTATCTTTGACTTACTTGGCAAGATTCTCTTTAAACTTTTACTTTTCCATGACAGTAGTTGACCTGAAAGAGAAAACTGAAACAATTTCTGAGATGTTCCCTTGCATTTACTCTGAGAATGAAATGTGTACTACAGTAGCTACAGTATATCCGCAAACACATATAAGTATGTTTCAACCTATAGAAAACAGGATGTTGGATTTAAATATCGGATTCAAACATTTCTTGCTAACTTCCTTTTGAACACTGAATGCAAGTTTTTTTTTTTTTCAGGCTTTGGGCACAGCCAAAGTATGGGGTAACAGGAAAAAAACAAAACATCCACACTCAGAAATAGCTGGAAAACTAAACACAATGCATTTTCTCTGTGGAGATATGCTGATGTATGGCAGTCTTTAACATTTGGCTAGAAATACAAAAATGTACAATATGTGTAAAATAATTTTTTGTTACATTAGGTTAACAGCTAATAATTTGGAGAGGATGTCAATTCAATTTAGTATCTTAAGCAATGTAAAACAAATCAAAAAATAAATTAAAGACATTGAGAGAAACCAATTTCCTCTGCAGGTTGAGATATTTTAAAACCACTAGAATAATAAAGACTCTGAATTTTCATTCCTCCATTTGGAACATGATCTTGTCAGCAGAGGAGAAAATTAATAACCAACAAACATTCTCAAATTCAACACTCGTTTTATGCACTGACACGCACCTAAACCCTTCATAGATGTCTGCCTTCATGGAGAACGGGTTCCTCAACACGACCAAAACTGCTTCTTTGCAAAGCAACACAAAAAGATGAGCAGGGATAACAAAGCAAAAAACCTGAATAAAAACAAATTGAAAAATAAACCTTAAACAAGCATCTCGTATTTACACTGAATACAGGCATCATTTCATATCATTGTAATGGTTATGGCCACAATTTTTCCACGTCCTCTCCCTTCCAACTTTACCCACAATTCCCCCTGTTTGCCTCCCCAGCTCGCTCGTGTTTACACCCCTCAAGTTGAATGTCTGTGCAAAAGGATCAGTCTTCAGTCGACTATAGGGTGTGTGGAGCCGCAGGGGAGTAACAGGAGCTTAGGTGAACTCGTGAAGCTGTACATGCCTCCGGTCTGGAGGGAGTCGAGGGCACTTGAGATGGCCCGGGGAGGATGAGATCAGGGTGAGCCCAGGAGGCTGGGATTAGAGGTTGTCTCCGGGCTGATATTGAGGTTCGGTTGCGGTGAAGTAATCCTCGAGGAAGGCCTGCAGGTACTCGAAGGTGGGCCGCTCTTCTGCGTCCTTCTTCCAGCACTGAACCATCAGCTCGTGTAGAGAGCTCGGGCAGTCCTGGGGACATGGCATCCGGTAGCCACGCTCCACTTGTTCCAGTACCTCTCTGTTATTCATCCCTAGCAAAAATGACGCAAGAGTTTTAGCACAACAATACTGTCAGCATGTTCATCTTAGAGATTTCATGGGTGCCATCTAGGAAGACAAAGCTATAATGGAGATTTCTTTAAGCAGGTTCTCAAGGTACACTGTCCAAATTTGATCAAACTCATTTGCCTGTAACTATTTAGCAATCCTGAAGACCTTGATTAGCTTGTTCTTGGGCTGCAGCTAAACTCTGAAGGAAAGTGGAGCTTGAGGGCCAGAGCTGAGAATATAAAACTTGCTATAAAATTAACTTTAGCTAAATATATATTATGAGCAATAAGCCGTTTTCAGCTATCTGTCTTCATTTGGAAATCCCAGGGTTTCTCACTCACAGTAAACAAATACTAAGCTGTGTAATTTCTGGAAAACGAGACAAAAATTGATAAAGAAAATGATTGTTGTTATTATTGGAAGCACTTTTGATTAGTTACCAGTTCTCACTATTAACTAGTTGTTTATTAGCACACATATTACTAGCATATTGGCTGATTGTTATTACTTATAAAACACATATTAATAACTTATTCTGCATGATCATATTTTAGATCCCTTAATCCCATACCTAAACTTAACAACTACCTTACTAACTATTAATAAGCAACAATTCAGGAGTTTACTGAGGCAAAAGTCATAGTTAACAGCTTACAGTGAGAAGTGATCCACAAACTAAAGTGTGACCTGATTACTATTATTATTTTTGCAATGTGTATACATAACTCATGATATTTATTCCACTAAATTTCATAAAACATCTTGTTTCTCATTATTTTAAACTAAAGAAATCGTCACCCGGTCCAAGACATGGTAGCGGTGTCTAATTTGCTGTGTCTAAAATAAATTGATATTTTAGTATATTGAAGTTTATTGTTTTGATAGAGTGTGACAAGTTTTGGTAATAAAATAAAATGTTTCCTTATTTGCAGAACAATACATATTAAAATTCTGCACTAATCATCCTTATTGAGTAGAATAAATAATACACATGGTTCATCGAACAGTACTTTTCACTTTCAATACTTAAGTACATTAAAAAAACAAGTACTTTTGTAATTTTACTCAAGTAAAATTGAAAAGGAGTACTTAACATTTTTACTGGAGTAATATTTTACTAGGGTATCTGTACTCTTATTTGATTTGTGTACTTCGTCCACCACTGAAACTGAAGATTCAGTTTCATGTAATTTCCATGCCATTAGTGGCACCAAATACAACTGATAACATTTTAAATAAATGAAACTCTATTCTCAAACATTCCCTCATCTTTCATTTGTTAGTTCTGCCCAAACTCACACCGGTGTTTGAGCCAGGGTTGCTATGGTGAGCTAGTTGGGATGCTCAAATAAACAGAGCATGACTTTTATCTGTACGTTCTGTAAGTTTTTTGTTACCAAGATGTTTTCAGAAACATGTATTTTCATAGACACATTGAAAAGAAGTCACTTTTGAACCAGAAGCACTAATAAAGAGATGCATGAACTCATGTTGCAAAGTACATTTTGCAACAATAACTGGGGAGATAAAAACAGACTATCAATCTGTCAATCAAACCAGGCAATATCACAGTTTTTTAAGCTATGGGGACAATCAGACCTGCTTCTAAATACTAGGGATCTTGGAACACAACTGCACTTATGAAGCCAGAAGATTAATCATCATCATGAGGGACATGACCACATTTCAGCAAGACTGAGAGAGAAACGCCTGCAAACATCTGTGGATGATGCAATACTGCGTTGACACAATGGCATTTCACATTCCACCTTCATTTCTACCCTACATTCCAGCCAAGATCACTGGATTTTTTTCTAGAATTTGTGTATATCTATAGTAATTCATCATGTATCAAAGTTTCAGGATCTCATCTTTTAAGAGTCTGAGAGAAATTAACGTTAAAAAATGAAGGTGTGGATACAGCAGTGTCAGTCTGAAATAAAATGGAAAAATAAAATCGGAGACTGGACATGCCTCTCAGAAACTGGGGTATGTGACAGCAAAGACTTTCACCTTTAAATGTTTAGACAAGTCTTTTGGTTTACAGAAATGATGAAATATCACAAATTGCATCTTCAAAAGACACCTATTTTAAATGTAGGCCAGATAGTTTTGGCTTTTTTATGCATTTGTTTTTGAAGGTCACAATAGTTCTGACATGATCTCTCAGAGAGATAATATTCATGGGAATGTTAATGTGTTTGGCCTTGGTGGAATAGATCTGCAACGCTGCTGCGGCAGAGCAAGTACCGAGACTTGCTACTGCCAATACATCCACAGACATGCTGCTGTGAACATGTGAAATACTGCTGCTGCACATATTACATACATGAAAAACTCTGTAGCTGATCTATACAGGTGGAGCTGGGGAAGGTGGAGGATTTCTGAAGTGTGCTACGGAAAACACTGGCCAAGTATTTGAATGTTGAGCAGCGAGCTCAATGGCTGCTGATGCAACAAAACCAATCGGCTACACCATGTGAATAATGATAATAATGTCATTATGTCAGACTGAGTTGTCAGACTGAGCTGTCGGCCTGCGCCATCTAGAGTTTCATAACAGAATTTTATATTAATTTTAATTAATTTTACAATAGATCTAGGGATCACCCAGAGCACCTGTTTCAAGATTTACCTGGATATGGAACTCTGCCTTTAGTGACCAGCTCCGTAAGCAGGATTCCAAAAGACCAAACATCAGATTTAATGGTGAACTTCCCATACAGAGCTGCTTCAGGAGCCGTCCACTTAATAGGAAATTTTGCCCCTGAGATACAGACACAGGAGAAAGAAAGAGATGTATTAAAATAAACATACACTGGAATATCTTTTCTTAAAGATAATACCAACTATTAAAAATTTTGAAATCATGAAATCAAAATATACTTATTTTTTTACACATCTTTCACATGGATAGAAGAATGAGAGACAGGAAATAATTAGAGACCAGAGACCGGGAGAGGACCTTAAGGTGCCCAGGGGCGCAGCTGAGCTACACTATATATGTTTGGAGCACTGCCCACAACATATCACTCTGACTTTACATTTATTTTCTTAATACATATCTCATTGTGTACAATTCATCAGATCACATTATTCTAAAACAATCTATACAGACAATCTTTCACCAAGATTTAATAATTTGCTGCTCTTCTGAGACAACTTTTCTTTTCTGCTGATGTATACAGTGTTGACCGATAATAAAGTTTAAGTTCACTTTTCACAATCCAATCAAATCTCAACTCCTTTGCTGTATAAGCTTAATTAATCTGTAAATCAATTGTGAAACGATTTGCTTTCAGAAATGGCAGATTCTGTCAAAATCAATGCAGGCAGTTTGGTGGCAGAACTTTTGTGTGCAATGAACATTTCATATTCAAGACAGTTTCATGGGATTGTACCAGGTCTTCCTTTTGCTTGGCCATTTTATTGAAAAGAAATTGTGACATTTCAGGTAACTTTTTCTAAGAGGCTCACTGTTCTCTACTCTGCCGCAGCCTCTTTGGCTGCTCTCTCTCTGCACCACAGAAACAGGATAAACAGTCTGCCAATGAGAAAAGCCTCATTATCTACCAGAGACACCAAAATGTGTGAAGAAAGTTATTCAAATCACAAAATAAAATGTGGAGCATACATATACATGGACTAGAACACGGTGCTATTTCCTTGTTTTCTTAAATAAAAGTATGCTTCTTCAGGATTTGAACACCACTGGACTACTGGGCAGCCATCTAACACTAACCATAATACTTTTGTGTTTAATTTAAGATGTTATCTATAGAGCACAATCATATTTGGCAGTGATTTTCACTTGAGTGTTATTAAACAGATTTCATAATTAAATATTAAACAAACAATCAATCTGAGATTTGAGTTTTGTTAAAAAATCCCTGTTTAGAATATTGTAAATAATATCTTCAGAAAAATTGTGACCTGCTCTGGCAAAATGAGTCACAATGAGCAAAGACTTTCACATTCACATTCCAGTAAAAGGCCTTCAAAATGATATATAATTTGTTGGAATCAGACAAAAAATGACTGAGCTACACCTGTTTGAAGTCGACGAAGTCAGCAAATTAACTTCAGAGAAAAATCAAAGCAAAGCAAAATCACCTAGCAACACTGCATTGTTTCATCCACTTCCTTTCTTAATATTAATTACTATATTGATAAGCACATTATAGCCATTTTATATTTTACCTTTGTTATTAAAAACAACAACAACAACAACAGCAGAACAAATATAAGAAAGAAAGAAATAGGCCTAGTGCATTACTTTTTTCATTTTACATCTAAACAAAAGCATTCAAGTAAGTAAAACATATAATCAAATGTAAATAACACTTCAGTGTGTTCATTACAAATAAACTGATTATTAAAACTACGAATGCAGTTTAAACAAGAGCAGTGATCTTTTCTTTTATTGTTAGATTTACATTAATGAGACAGACGGCCTATATAGTAAGTCCTACTGTACTGCATGGATCTAATGTTTGATGTTTTTCCCCAACAGTCACTCAAAAGTTCACTTAAGACATAACAGATTTTGTTTGCGTGAATAGCCTAATCAAATACTGTAATTCTGTGTATACAGTATGTGTGTATATTTATCGGGATCACGCGCTGGCGGAAGCGCCTTTATGTGCGCGATTCATATATCAGTCAGCGGCAGCATGAGAAGCAAGCAGAGAAAATGGTACTCCTCTCAGAAAATGTACAAATAAAGATCATTTTAGATGTTTGATTGCTATTTGTAGCATTGGGATTGCTAGACGAGGGTTTAATGAACTCATTTTAGTGAAAACCTGAAATTCGACCAAAAATCGACATTTTTCACTTTTTTTTTTATCTGTAGCTCAAAATTATCCCACAATTCTACTTTTGTGTTCCACTGAAAAATGGTGACTTCTGGAACAACATGATGAAAGACTCAACTATTTCTTTAGGATGGGGGGTGGGGGGCAACAGCATCCTAAACAATACATATATGTATGTGTCCAGATGGTGCGTTTCTTACCCTGTCGGGCAGTGTACTCATTGTCCTCAATGAGTCTGGCCAGGCCAAAGTCAGCGATCTTACACACCAGGCTATCACCAACCAGAATGTTAGCAGAGCGCAAATCTCTGTGAATGTAGTTCATCCGCTCGATGTAGGCCATGCCTGCAGCCACCTGAATACACAACACTTACACTGAAATCTGCTGAGCAAAGTCAGATCCTTAAGGAATAGCCTAGTGTTGAAGTTACTTGAGGTCAAACTAAGAAATATTGCCTTCTGTGTGTTACAGTGCTGATACAGCATGATAGGGTACCTACATATAATAAAATAATATAATATAACGTCATACACACAATAGGGGCCTGAACAGATTCTTTTCAGACAGAGTGATTTAAAGCAGGGTTATTTTCATCCTCCTGTATTTGTTACATCATCAATCTACAGTGACCCCACACACTATTTTAAGTAGTATACCTATTTTTATCTTTCTTTGAAATAAATGGTGGTTTGCTGTTTTTGAAGTGTGGCTGTAGTGTCTAAATATTTTCTGGGACCACTGTAGATCAGGTTTAAATGATGTTGCTTTACCTGGGCTGCCATGTCGACGAGGTTGGGCAGCTTGAGGGCCCGTCCCTCCCCGTCCTTCAGGAAATCTAGAAGACTTCCTAAAACATACAACATACACGTTAGCTTCAGCAAAACAAGGGACATGCTAACTATAAGCACATGTGTACACACACAAACACACACACACACACACACACTTAAAAATAAAGGTGCTTCACGATGCCATAGAAGAACCTTTTTTGTCTAAATGGTTCCATAAAGAACCTTTAACATCTGATGAACCTTCTGTTTCACAAAAGGTTCTTTGTGGTGAAAGAAGGTTCTTCAGATTATAAAAAGGTAAGAAAAAGATGGTTCTTTAAAGAACCTTTGACTGAATGGATTTTTGTGGAAACAAAAATGGTTCTTCTATGGCATCGCTGTGAAGAACCTTTTAAGCAACTTTATTTTTTAGAGTGTACCTGCGTAATCTTCGTAATATAATCTTCGTACCTGCAGGAATTTTTCCATCAACTGTCCACTAGGTTTTCTAGCAGTATTAGGTTAAATGTCTGCTTCCTCCATTACAGCTCTTCAAATTAAATTTAGCCCACTATAATTTCTTTTTCTTTCTGTCCAATAAAGCAGAATGTTTTGAGTCCTCAAGTGACAATTTCTAAGGTTAGAACATCAACCTTCAATCCTGATTTATCTTTAATTGGATTTTTTCTCAGTCAGGCCTACAAAACCCATCAGTTTTGCTAAAATAGATACATTCTATGTCTGTCCTCAAGTTAACCCATTCTCTTGACTTTTACTATGAGAACAACGGCTGACCTTTTCCCATATACTCAGTGACGATGTAGATGGGCTCCTCAGAAACGACAGCGTAGAGCTGCACTAGTTTATCATGTCGTAATTTCTTCATGATCTGCGCTTCCTCCAGGAAGGACTCTGGAGACATGGTTCCCGGCTTGAGGGTTTTCACAGCCACTTTAGTGTTGCCATTCCACGTGCCTGATAGAAACCACACAGCAGAGAGTCAATGCGACTGCACAAAGCTCCTAGAGGAACAGTATGCCACAAAATGACTTTCATGCACCCCAAAAAAAGTTCAGCCCCCTCGTTCATGCAAAATTCATTTGCAATTAAAGCAGCCACTATCACACAAGTACACTAATGGGGAATTTACTATGAATGAATTGTGCCTATTTATAGCATTGTTTATTTGTATTCACTTTCTATATTGTTTTAGCACTCTTAAATTAATTATGCAGATCAACACAAATTTGTGCTGAATGCAATTTGTTAAAAGTGTGCTTGACTGCATGGCTTCTTATGCAATCTTAAGTATGTTATTTTTAGTATATATAGATATTTTTACTTTGCAACAAAGTTTATTTTTTCTTTTGTGATGTACACAATACTTGTGATTTGTGGCTGTTTTTCTGCAGGACATAGCAGGGAATTTCAACAGACAGAAGAAAAAAACAAAAAAAAACAACTGTTAAATCCACAGCACTGGAATCTACTTGCCCTTAAATGACACTGCAATGGTGGATATTCTGATAATTTGAAGTTTGTAATTCATTGGGTATTAAAATACCTTCTGCAATCCTAGATTAATAGAGACATCTGAGGATCCCAACCAACCCAGCACTCTGCCACTGGCTCAACCAATCTGACCAATGGAGATGAGTTTTTATAATAATTAAAGTGCTTTATATTCTTCTGTCCATTGAATATCTTTTTTTTTTCAACTTGAAATACTTTGTTACAAACATCATCTCTTGTTTACTTCCAGGCAATGCCAAGGTGGTACATACACAGTTACATCTGATGTGATACCTGGTTTTTAAAATCTACACACACACACTGATCTGTGTGCCTCTGTTCATTAAAAACTAAATACCAGCAGTGTCCAAAAGGCAATAATTATAACAGGTAGATTCAAGAAATATTTTTGTATGCACATCTACAGGGAAGTGAGTGAGAAAGTGAGAGATGAGCATACAACCACACTTATCTTGAACAAGACTGCTTGTGATTAATAGAGGTGTGGAACAGAAGAAAAACTCTCCTGGGGCATTAGTCATGATAAACACCCATGATTCAACTTGATACTTACTGTCCTTATTCTTACCTCCATTCACTGGCATGGTAACAACATGTAGAAGAATCGCTGAATCTCTTACAATAATTATGAAAACAAATCAGTATCTTTTTATTTTTTATTTCAGTAAATATGTGTGCAGAAATTAGCTCTAGTTGGTCCCTCGGGGAAGGTTTGTTCTTGTGAAAAAAAAAAAAAAAAACTTTTTTTTTTTTTTTGGCGAAATTTACATTATCAATGACAAGTTCACATGTTCATCTAATCCTTGTGCATGGAATGGGTAAAAAGAAATGGTTTTCTGTCAATAATGAAGGGGTAAAACCAAAGACTTGATGCAAGATCCCTCTGGATTAATTAATTAATTCGTTAATAATAGAAACCTATTCAAAAACCCTTCAAACCTGTATGCAAAATTAAATTTTGAAGAATCTTTAAACTGCTCTTTTACAACAGTTCATAATAACCATGACTCTCAGACAGGTTTAAAAAAAAAAAAAATATTAGGGGTGGACGGTGTGGCAAAAATATTATATCATGATTTTTATAGACTTACAAACTTAAGTTGTTTTTTTTTCATGCTGATTTTTAAGACTCTAGCCCTATTCGCACAGGATTAGTATTATCTGGGGACCTTGTGTGATTTAGAAATCACCCCCCCACATCTGAATTTCGTGTGGCGCATTCGCACGGGATAAGTGAAGCCTGTGATTTTACTCAAATTTACTGACTTATCTCCCAGATATGATGTCAAGGGTTTGCGTAACATTATATATCATAAACAGGAGAAAGTTCCCTACCGCATGCTGCTATACATGTCATCCTTTTTTTTTTTTTTTTGCTTTTCTGTTGTTTTTCAGCTTTCTCTTTCTGCAATTTGTATAATTGTATAGTGTATAGCTATTTGACCCAGCACCCAAAATACTACCAAAACACTCCAACACAGCCTCCATTCTTTGCGAAAGAAGGATAAAAAGGCGCACAGGAAACAAAAACCTTGAAAAAATTATATAGGATCCTGCCAAATCCTGGCCAAATCACAGAGATGTCAACTCGCACGGGACTAATATTATCACAGGACCTCGGTGTTCGGCGAAATATGGTAGCATTTGCGGGGGTATTTTTACTTTACAAATTACAGACATGGCCGATTCGCACGGGACAATCTCCGCAGTTATTACAAATGACTAGTGGTCACCAGGTAATACTAATCCAATGCGTATAGAGCTTATTTTGCAAGTTACTGTCAAACTTATTGAAGACAAACAAGAAGAGTCAGAACAAAGAAACATCTAATAAGCAGTAGAACAAATTAATACATCAGAAGAAAGATACAAAATGAAGTAAACGGGGCATTAAATGTTTCAGGTAAGTCTGTCTGACATTAAGCTATTCAGGTGAGAAACATACAGAAACTGAATAAAGTAATCAAATGTAAAATACAACACCGTATGAATGAAATATACAGTGACTTTTATTAAAGCTGCAAAAAGTATTCATTTGAGAGCAGCGAGTAACTTTCTATCTTTTGTTGTTTGATTAACATTAATTAGACAGCAGCAGGTTTATTAGGCTTTTATTGCTATTAATTATTATTATTATTATATTATTGTAACAGATTGCACTGAATGCAGTGTAATCAGTTTAGCAATTAATATGTTTATAAGAAAAAGAAAAAGGACAAATGTCAGGGCATGTCAAAACTTTTTTCGCAGCCGGGAGTTTGTAAGCCATGGTTACCATTAATAGACTGTATGTAAAAAAATAAAATAAATAAATAAATAAATAAACTTTTATTCTTCAAGATTAAAATAAAATAAAATAAAATAAAGGTATTAGAAATAAATGTGGAAATGAAATGGTTGAGGGATGTCAGAAGATTGTCATAAGAATGTGGCGAGCAACCAATATTTTATAACTAACAGGATTAGATGAAAATGCTTCTCTGAAATCTTCATTTAAAGCCGAAGTTTGTGTGGAATCAGAGAATGTGGGAACTTCCTTACCGCACCAAACATCAGCGAAACACCCGGCCCCCAGCTTCTTGTCCAGCGTCAGAGACTCGCGTGCGATTTCCCAGGAGTCATGGCTAAGTCCCACCGTATCAGGGATGTAGACCATGCACACACCCGTTAAATTAAAGCACAAACCATCTGCACTCTCTATAAAGGAGGAGGAGTAGAGGGGTTAACTAGCCGGACGACAGGGGAACATGCAATGAGAGAGAAGGAGGGTGGTCACCTTGACTGAGAGGGTCGGTCACTTCATGATGTCTGAATATTCCAGAAATGGATGCACACATTGCCCCACTTTACGTCCATTGTAAGAGTGTGTTGCCACTATCACAGAGTGTGTGTAAGGATGACTTGGCAATCGTCATTACACAAATGCTTTTGTTAGAGCTTAACACATATTGAACCTGGAAGATTGGTTTAAATAAATGAGCTTACATATCCAGACGTTTGTGAAGTAACTCCACCCCTCACTTTAACCTCACTCCATCTCCCTCTCTGGGGTGTGTTTCCCAAAAGCAACTGTGGTCGCAAGTTCCGTCATTACCAATAGATTTCAATGGAACTTGTGACCATAGTTGGCTAACGATGCTTCTGGGAAACACACTCCTGGTTGGCTGTTGCTTAGCACTGTGGGAGGAGCCATACCCATCCAAACCTCCCCGAACTGGCCGTTGCCTAAGCGCTTAATGAGTTGCAGCGACTCCCGTGGAATCTCCCACACGTCTTTGGTTTTGACAGACAGGTCAGTGAGCCTTGGCATCCCTTTGTGGCAAGGGACGACCAAACGACAGCAAAGCCCCGCTGCCCGCTCTGAGCGAAAAAGCAGAACAAAACAGCACGACTCATTTGAAGCGTGTCACACAGACCGTTTCAGATCAAAGTTCAAACGGCAGCGCAGCAGTTGCAAGCTCACTAGAGCAGATGCATTTACGTTTACTCACTGATGAGTCTCAGTCACGTGAGCACTAAACAGGGCTTGAGTTCAGAGAAAAACACAAATGACGCGGTGACTTAAACTAGTTTAAAGCCAAATGAAACAGCGCTGACACACAGGAGAAACACTGTGCACGATACAGTCAGAAGGCTTTTCAATATACAAATCACCATCATTTACCATGGATTTACTGTAGTAACACTAACTGCACCATGGTATTGTGTCAGAAATGTGGGTATTCATATTGAATTTCATTATTAATGTAGACATGTATTAATTGTATTAAAGGAGCATTTTTACTAAATACATTTAGATTACTGTTTTTCATACAAATACCTAGAAACCATATAGCCTATATTTTTACCATGGTATTGAGGTGCTATACATGTGATTTTAACTGAGATTATCATGATCAACATGTATGAAAGACCAATGGTTAATTGAAAAAATAAAAAATAAAAAAAAATAACAGAATAATTAAATTTCACCATAACAAATTAGGTCGCTGCAATTGTTACAGATGTTACTGATTTTGATAATAAACATAAATTTGCATCTGCATCCTAACTCAAGCTACTATCAAATGTGCATTTCTAAAGGGACAAAAAAATATAATATTATAATTAATTTTATCAGGCAACACAAACCTGTTTCTTGATTTGAAACAATACCACTCATTAGAGCATGCAGAAACTAACAAATTATTTTTTATTCTATTAAGAGTTTTATTTTGTTAAGGAAAAATGGCTGGAAAAGTGTAAAGAATTCAAAAACATTAAGGCCTGATTTCACAGACGGGGCTTAGACTAAACCAGGATTAGATCATAGCTCAATTAGGACATTTAAGCCATTTTTATAAACATGCTTAGAAAAAAACATTACTGGTGTGCATATTGAGACAAAACAAAGGCACTGATATATTTTAAGATCAGTCAGTGCAAGTTTCTTTCAGTTGAAACAGCTCAGACTTACATTTTAGTCTAGGACTAGGCTTAAGCCTGGTCTGTGAAACTGGAGGTAAGTGCTTACCATGTTCTGACCATAAAGAGTAGTTTAAAACCACAATTAACTGTCTGGTTTTGACAACTTTCACTTTGGAGCAAAAATTTGCCTTTAAATTTGAAAGAAATAAAAATTTGAGATATCATGATAATTATCGATATCGACTGATATGAAAAAAAAAAATTATTGTGATATTTTTTTTGGCCATATTGCCCAGCCCTACTTGTAACTGATTGAAAAACAGTGATGGTTAGCAATAATCATTCAGTCTGGACTGTTTTGTAGCTTCCTTTGAGATGTTTGCCCCTTATTGACTGATGTAGGACATGCCTGTTGGGCATGTTTTGACATTTAGCAAAGGGTTAATGTGTGGCATTTTCCTACAACACTACAGCAGTGTTTACTCTGGACTGTAAAGCTGAGATAACAGAACACTTGGCACCAACAGATGCATCATTTCAGGAATCAGTCACTGAGTACCATCTGCTCTGAGCTTGAAGAACCCGAGCATGTATCCGGCCTCACCAGCCATCAACATCATGAGCCCTGTCACACATTCAGTTTCAACCCTGATCAAACACACCTGACTGTAATTATCAAGTGCTCCTGAAGATCATTGTTAGTTGGTTCAGTTGTGTTGGATCAGGGTTGGAGCTGAAGGTAGATCTCCAGGAACAGGATTGAGCACTCCTGATTTAAAGTTTGACTACATGACAAAGTGCCACACACCAGTCCATTTTAAAATTATTTCTGGGATTTGTTTAATGTAGAATGCAATATGGGTCAAAACTGGTATTAAAGTAACCATATAATCAGCCTATTTAGTATAATGGATTTCTTAAAGGGATAGTTCAACCAAAAATGGAAATTCTGTCATCATTTACTTTCATTTACTCTAGTCATTCTGAAATCATACAATTTTCATTAATCTTTGAAACACAAAGATATTTTTAATGAAATTTCTGATACTCCACTGAAAGTCCAAGCATTACCCTTACGAAAATTAACCATGGTTTTACTACAAATAAAACCAAAAAAAAAAAAAACATGGTTACTATAGTTAAAACATGGTAACCACAAATTAACCATGGTTTTGCAACAATAACCATAGTTTGACCAGGGTATTTGTAGTAAAACTGTGGTTATACAAATGGTAGACAATACACCAAAAAAACATGGTTACTACAATTTTACTATAATAAAACCATAGTTAATTTTCGTAAGGGTACTTACCTCACTGGTTCTTGCACGCAGAGCTGGGTAGTAACTGTTTACATGTAATCTTTATTACGTAATCAGATTCCAAAAATTGAGTACTTGTAATTAGAGTAAGTTACATTTTAAAATACTCGTAATCAGACTACAGTTACTTTTTTATGGATTACATGATTACATATTATTCACACAATAGCAATGAATTATTCATAATTCATTGATTCTTCCTAATTTTTATTTTTCAACTTTTATATTCTCCTTTCTAAAATAGCCTTCCAATTATATACATTAAGAAAGTCCAGTTTTGTGGACATTCACACATAGACTAGTCATTAGTTAGGTGGTGGCACAGCATTTCACCATTGGATTTATAAAAATCATTTTAGGTTTATGAAGGGTTTCAACATTGCATCAACTACTGATGAACACATTCATTTTCATTTGAATTATCACTCTGTAGGTTTTTTAACCATGTATTATTATGTCTTTGGAAGGCTATTGTCTTTCAAACTCATTAAAATGCACATATTAACATTATTTTTTATTTACATGTAATGCAGGAATTCCAAAACTTTTTGTCATCTAAACCTTATTCACCAAATATATTTACTTTTTAAAATAAATATTTCAATAATTACGTATCACATTTGCATGTTCACAGTTTCTTTGATGTTGATTAATGGTCACATGGCATGCAGGTAAATAAAAATATTTCATCATTTTTAGTAAGTGTTTTATTTTAATTGTTATTTTAAAACAGACTATAGAAATACATAGATGGTTCTAACTGAAAGAGCCAAATTTCCCATAGAAACCTGAGGCTAGACCAGCCAATGCACATGCACAGTCATAAGCACATTATGACTGCACATGCGCATTGGCTGGTCTAGCCTGAAAAATAAGCTTTTTAAACGCTATTTGAGAAAGAAACAACATTTATGGGGCAATTCATTTGAGATGAATTTGAGATTTTTGTTACTGATTTGACTTATGTAATTTAATTGTGAGTTCAGCGAGCAGTTTTTGAGATTTCAGGATTCCCCCATTCACTAAGGTAGGACTTGGTCTTGTATGATTTCCCCAGAGGTGTTGCAAATATGGCCACAGAGTGAAGAGACTTTCCTTGAAAGGGACTTTGTTTTAAAATGATTCATTGAATTTTTTTATGATTTAATTAATTGTTAGCTTTTCATTAAACTCACAAACCACCTGCAGTTCTTTTACAAACCCTAGTTTGGGAAGCCTTTATGTAATATAATGTTTAATGCACTTCATGATGTAAATTACAATGAATGAAACACATTTTTACATTATTATGGTACAAGATAATCCTATTTGAATCAATGTGATAAATGAGTTGTCAAAAGTAATCTAAAAGTAATCCAAAAGTAATCTGATTAACTTACATAAAATGTGTAATGTAACGGATTACGTTACTGACTACAATTTTTGTCATGTAATCTGGAATCAGTAACGGATTACAATGTGTAAGTAATCTACCCAGCTCTGCTTGCACGTCAAGCAAGCATATTTGAGAGCTTGTTTGCCATATCAGTGTTTATATGTTAATAAAAGCCTAAATTAAATTTGTACATCATAGGCCGCATTTACACTACAGTACAAGTGATCCAATTCCGATTTTCTTCCCATGTGGTAAAGATATGACCCACAAACGTGTAAGCAGGAAAAAGCACATGAATTCTGATAGTCTCAGATCGGTTTCAAGCCTCATTCATATGTGGAAATAGATCTGATGTGAATCGGATACATTCATTTCAGAAGACTTGGACTAAACCACTCGATTCATTTGGATGATGAATTACAATTTCTTTAGTGACATGTCGGTGAACGAATCAGTGTTTCCGAATGAAATATTTTAAGTGAATAATTTGCTCCTGGTCCTACGTCTCATACCCATAGATCATACCCTACATCCCATAGATCATACGTTTATAATAAAAACTGAATAAGCATGAACAATGACAGGGTCCTATAATGATCTTAAATGTGGCTCTGAAGTTTTTGCATAAATTAAATGCCCCAAACTTTGTTTCAAATATAATTGTATGTAGTGTCCTGTACTGTAAGTGCACATTTTTAAGCTATGCAGATGATACACACTGTATAGCACATGCAATATTTTGTCCTGCATTTGACTTTTCAAAAAATAAAACAGTATTACTAATAATTTTCATTTTAAATTATGATCATACATTTTTTGTGGATCAATACAGAATCATTTGAGAGAGAGTAAAGATGGATTTCTGAATTGATATTCACCCACTCCGAGTTGTTACCTAGCTACAGTTGTAAGCAGCTGATGCTACTTTTCACATTTACGATTCAGATGCGCCAAATAATATAACGTGACAAGAGACCAGAGGGACAGGGCGGTGGAATCACTTTAAATTTTGGACCAAGATATCGAAGCAATTGAAGAAACAGACTGCAGAGTCTTCTTTAAATGCACTGCCGTAACAGGGAACATTACAAAGACAAACACAAAGCTCTGCTTCTGAAAGCCAAGGCGGTCAACAACGAGAAAGTGTTACGCTAAAGCAAACACGGCCACTTTAGAGTAGCATCAACACAGCAACTGACGCTGACACACAGTTAAGGTCATCATGAGGATGTATTATGAGTATCTGCGTGTATGTTTGTTCTCTGGGCTTTGTATGGGAGGTCATGGAAGAAGCAAAATGCACACGCTATCTAAAATCCATATGATGCATTCTAGATGCATTAACAGTCAATATGTTAACTGGAGCATAGACAAAGTACATCCTACTGAGAGAGACAGAGAGAGAGAGCTATTCAGATGAGGTTTTCTGACTGACTGGAACAGTGCCGCCTCCTGTAGAGAGCTGTAAAAGCACTGTGGCATTATGGGTTATAACTAAGTTAACTATAATTACTTACAATCATTTTGCATGTCAGACTATGAAATGAGATATACTGAGCTCTGTGTATTGGGTGTGTGGAATGAGAAGCGTGTCTATGTGTGTTACCCGTGTAATGCTGGACCAGCTGTTGAAGCGTCTCAAACTGAGCTCTTGTGGTGATGTAATATCCTCCACTGTCCAGTTTACGGATTTTATAATGTTTCACGTGGTCCCCCTTCACATCGTCCCAGTCCCGGATAGACAAAGAGAAGGCACCTGCCACACAGACACAAAACAGAAGTGCTGTTGTAGTGCACTAATACTGTGCAGTGTGGGAAATATTGTAGTGTAGTGATGTGCAATGCAGTAGATGGTGTTGTGTAGTAAATACTGCTAAGTGAAGCACAGTTAGGGGTGAGAACAGAGAACCGATTGGATGACTATTTTGTACTTGCAGAACTCGCCTGTTGCACTCTATACCATTTAAAAAAAAAGAAAAACAAAAACCTTGAATGCCGTTTCCTGCAGACACTACGATGGCACAGAAACACAATTACTCAACCTACAGAGCAAAACATCACAACCAGTGTTGCCAATTATAGAATCAATGAATTTTATGAGCCATTTCTTCATTTTTATGCCATTTATTCTTAGTGAAATGAAAGCATATGGCACAACACAACAGAACCATTTAGAAATCAGAGTCGTTAAAAGAATAATTCACTCAAAATTAAAATGTTATAGTCATACACTAGTTTAGTTTTAAAAAATTAATAACCGGAATTGGAATAATTAAACTCTTCATGAATCACAACTTTAAGCACAGAAGATGGCATGCTGTTGTATAACCCAGTTAATGGTGTTGTGTGGTACAGTAAGTGTTGTTTATTACCTTTAGTGGTTTCGCTCTCACGGATCAGGTAGGTGCCACGCGGGTTCCCTGTGGAAAGAAGCTGCCTTTCTGCATCCTTTCGGCCCAACTTTCCAAAATACCAGCTGAGAGACAAAGAGAAAGAGGGCCTTCATCAGTATTCCAAGTCTGCATTTCTTAATACTGTTAATTAAGCCAGGCCTGTTTGGATCTGCTGAATGCATTCTTTCTGAACATGTGCCATATTCATAATGTTACAATGAATGGAATTTTTATTTAGGAAAATATGTAAACTTCATCACAAAAAGGGATGGCTGGGAAACATTTGTACAGCTGTATATGTTAAGATGCAATCTGAGGGGCCTTACAAATAACATCAGAAAAATGCAGAAAACATCTGCAAACTTTCATCACTTAAACATCTCCTTCTGGTTAACGTTACGCATGTTAGACTAAGCCAGCATCTGACATCAATCTGGCTTTTGAAAATTAAATGGAAAAAATCTGACATCATTTTAATACATAGTGTAACTTAGGAAATCACAGGAGAAACAACATAATTAAAAGTTTTGTGTTTAGCAAAATTGTTCCTGCTCTGTTTTAAATTTGTTAAGACTGAAACAAACTTAAAGCTGTGTGGGGGTATTTTTTTAAAGTTTTCGTGTGTGTGTGTGTGTGTGTGTGTGTGTGTGTTAAAATGTTTCCTTGCCAATTCATTTGTAGGTTCCTGAAGAAAAGTTTTCAGTCTGACATGTCAACATTTATCCCAACCAATGGTGGTCTCTGTCAGTGGGCGGGACTACATGTTTGTTAAAACAACAAAATAGGGGAGTGACTGGAAAACTTGCTTCAAAAAATTATGTTTGCAATTTAATTTAGGCACAAAAGAGACAGAATCAGGATGCAGTCAAAGTTTCGAGGGCAAAATCCAATTTTTTTTTATAAGAATCTTCAGATACTGTTTGATACAATGGTAATACATGGGTCAGTTTTTGGGAAGTGTCTTTGTAATTTGTCCCAAACAACAACACATATGTCGCCTAGCAATAACAGTCAGGAACCACCCTGTACTGCAACTGTATCTGGATTCATTTAGAGTGGGCCGAGGTTTGTCATGAATCCTGCTGAGAGGTCTATGGGTTAAAGTAGGAGCAATCAGAATTACATCACTTTTACCCCCACCCTTAACACAGGCAGTTCGTTCAGATTAACACACACACACACACACACACAAATCATCCAACACTTACTCCTCAGCCTGGATTGAGTCCACAGGGGCGACATAATTGCTGGGAATGTAGCCGGTTCCTCCTGTAGTGAGAGAACGGGCGTCCCACCAATCACCCTCACTGACACAAACAGACAAAGACAGAGAAAAAATACATTATCTTCTTGTCATGGCAGAACTTGAGAATTCTTTTTAGCAGACTTAGTAGAGTTGTCTATGCATCCATCCTTCTGTATGTTCATCCATCTATTCATCCAATACCTCAATTCATTCATCTCTCAGTTCATTCATTCATCCAGCAGCCATTCATACATTTGTTCATCTGTCTTCAGTGTGTTCTCACTAAAATGTAAAACACAACACACCCTATACACACTTTTACCTCTTCATACACAGAGAAACAAGGTGTTGTGCAAAAGTCTGAAAGGTCAGAGGCAAGTGTCACTAGAGTTACTTTCATTCCTTTTTTTAGATGGACCAAATAAACAGAAACACCACAAGAAAGAAAGAGACCACTGCTGGTCTTTTTAGGTAGAATTGTGTGTGTGTTTTGGAAAACTATTCTTCTCTTCCTGGGAATATTTTCATTTAATTTCATATTGCCATTGTCTCGCATCTCTCTCCTACAAACCTTTCACCACAAGTAAACAACCACATCCACAACACACACACTTTCACACACAGAGTGGAAAAACAATCTGCCTACAGCTGATCTATACTTCTGTGAATGTCCCATTTATTCAATAACGCTCTACTCTCTCTTTAACATGACTTTCATGTAATACCCCTCTCCACTAACCAATCTCTTCCTCTCTCAAATAGCCTGTCCTCTTCACACAAAAATATAATTTCCAAGAAAAACTTCTCTCATCTCTCCCAATCATTGTGTCCACTTCCCCAGACACACACACACACACACACACACACACACACACACACACACACACACACACACGCACACACTTTCATGCACTGTTATTATAATAATAGCATAGCTTGAGAAGACATGCTGTATGGAGCAGTGGAGACTACATTATCACCAGCAGAGGGCGATCTTTTGTTAAACACTCTGGCAATGTACAAAATAGAAGACAGGCTTACTAACTTGCTTACTACCTTGTAGCAATCTGTATAGGATTCAGAAGTTAAGGAGGTCGAATTAAAATCGGATGAAATTCAGAACAACTGCTTTATGTGTAGAAGTATAAATCATTGTGAACTGCCTATAAACAAATTACACAACCCTTTTGAAAAAGATGTGCACTTTAATTGTACTGAATGTGCACTTGTGTACTCCAAATCTTAAGTTCCTTTAAAAAAAAAAACCTACTTGCAGATAATGTAATATTAATGAAATAAAAGGCCACTTAAAGAGAGTACACTTACAATACTGATCTTTTCTCTGAAGTACACTTAAAAAATGCACTTTGTAATAATGCCAAATTACAATACTTGCTAATAATTTTAACTACTGTTTTTTGAGCTTACATTTTAAGTTAATAGCTGTACTAAATTGCAACTTCATCATTACAAATGTGTAATTACAAAAATATTTATACACATGAAATACAAGTTTCTATGGAAGCCGTTTCCGCCACTGAATAAAAAAATAAAACAAGGTAATTGCGACTTTTTATCTCACAATTCTGACTTTTTTTCTCGCAATTGTGAGATATAAAGTCGCAATTGTGAGATTAAAAAGTCAGAATTTACATATCGCAATTCTGACTTTTTATCTCGCAATTCTGACTTTATATAAGTTCTACAGCTCACAATTCTGAGAAAAAAAGTCCGAATTGCGAGTTTTTCTGAGAACTCGCAATTCTGAGATATAACCTCGCAATTGCGACTTATCTCGCAATTCTGACTTTTTTTCTCGCAATTGTTACTTTATATCTCGCAATTCTGACTTTTTTTCTCGCAATTGCAAGTTTATATCTCCCAATTCTGACTTTTTTTTTGCAATTGCGAGTTTACATCTCACAACTCTGACTTTCTCGCACCATAGGAAACAACTCCTACAAAGTGTAAGGCTTTGCAGTGCTTTGTTCAGTTTGGACTATCAAAAGGAACTAGATGAATGTTGCGTCCGAATATGATTTTTGAACAAACCTAAAAACTCATTATTCTCTATTTCTGTGTTTTGCGCTCGCGGTTGGACAGTACCATTACTGCCGGACAGGGTGTGGGAGGGGGGACGGAGCACAGAGCTTTCAGACACAACATTCTTCATTTCTTTATAGTTCTGAGTTTGAGGCAGCTTGTATCACGTTATTTTAATAACAGCTGTCAAGTAAAGAACGTATTATTGTAACACTATTATTGCTAGCTCATCGGCAGCTTTATTTCCAGAAATCCCTTTATGTGCATGGTACAGCAGAATCCGACTGTTCACACTTTTGTGAGATACTGTAAGTGCTCTTTAAAACTGAGGATTTTGCTGTGGGATTAAAGGGGTTAAATGTGAGACAAAAAAAAACACTGTGAAATGTATTTTTAACAGAAATATACTGTTAATTTAATTACAGAAGCAGACTGTAAGAAAACAGTAGATTACTGGCTACCACAGCTGCCGGTATTTCACCGTAAAATCAAGAAAAAAAAAACGACAAAATACTGTAAAACCTAACAGTCAACTTCCTGTTGTGTTTTGTGGGTCACCATTGTGCTGGAGAGTAGAGGCTGTGTTTAAGTCAAGGACGGACAGAGAAGCATTGATGTTATGCTGCATGTTGCTTTATTTAAAGGCAGTAACTGTGTAGTTATTGATGCAGTGCCAATCTCTTCGATAATTTCAATAATACATGAATGTGTGCTGCTGTTATCTACAAAGTATTTGAGTTGAATTGACGCTTTTAATGACTTTGCATAAATCAGTAGCTTTTTGTTTATAGTCTTAAGCAAAATAGTTCTCAATACTAATATGCTCGCATTACTTGTTTGTTTATAAACAAATGCTAATTGGCCAACTTAAGTACAGTCGGTTTCTGCAAATAAAATGAGTTAACTCTAAGGTTTGCATATTAACATTGTATCAGTTAATGAAATACGGTTTTTCACTGTAAATTTAAACAGTTCTGTAAAATCTAAAATGTTTCTACTATATCTTTTACGATAAAATTCCGGCAACCACAGCTGCCATTTTTTTACTGTAAATTTTACAGAATTTTTTTTTACAGTGTAATACTAACTAATAAATAATGAATCCTTCATTTATTTACAATTTTCATCGGGGATGTCTTGCTTGGTCGATATCTTACAACATTAAATACAGGAGATAAGATAATTCTAGAACAAGAACATAGAGATGAAAGCGTGCTTTAAGCGAGAGTGAAGGAAATCCACCTGTGTGCATTCATATATCCACTCTCGTGTTACAATAATACGCTCTTTACTTGACAGCTGTTATTAAAATAACGCGATAGAAGCTGCCTCAAACTCAGAACTATAAAGAAATGAAGAATGTTGTGTCTAAAAGCTGTGCGTGCCGTCCTCCTGCACCCTGCCCAGCGGTAATGGTACTGTCCAACCGCGAGCGCAAAACACAGAAATGGAGAATAATGAGTTTTTATGTTTGTTCAAAAATCATATTCGGACACAACATTCATCTAGTTCATTTTGATAGTGCAAATTGAACAAAGCACTACAATGCCTTACACGGAGAACTGTTTCCTATGGTGCGAGAAAGTCAGAGTTGTGAGATATAAACTCGCAATTGCGAGAAAAAAAGTCAGAATTGCGAGATATAAACTCGCAATTGCGAGAAAAAAAAGACAGAATTGCGAGATAAAAAGTCGCAATTGCAAGAAAAAAAGTCAGAATTGCGAGATAAAAAGTCGCAATTGCGAGTTTATATCTCAGAATTGCGACTTTATATCTCACAATTCTGAGAAAAAAAGTCAGAATTGTGAGAATCGAATTGATAAAAGAATTGTCAGAATTGTTTTATTTTTTATTCAGTGGCGGAAACGGGCTTCCATAAGTTTCAGTAGAAACAACACTTAATTATATTTTAGTTTACCATAAATGCTTATCTGGACAATCAGCAATACACTTTAACCATATTTCAAATACTATAGGAGTAATTAATAAATAGCATAATAAAGATGTACTTGAGTCTTATTTAGGTGGGCCAAAAAAGCACTCTTAAAATTACTAATTTACTAATTTAATTTACTTAATATAAATTAAAGCCAAGCCGTATTATCCAATACATAATATGTGTCCTTTAACATCTCTATCACAACGTATTACTTGATTGGACACCATTTAATCTACAGTACCAATATTTATTTGTAACATGATAACTGGTCACCATTTGCATACTTTATGATCAGTCATGTAACAATGTAACATACTGTTATTTGTACAGACTGTACGAAGCAAAGACGATCCACTCATATATGTATTAATGGGGAAAATATGGCTAGGAAAAAAAAGTGCCACCTTACAGTTAAAAAAGTAATTTTCTATACAAATCACATTGTACAAATTTCCATGAAATCATCACCATGTAAAATAGTTAGATTTCCTCATGAGATCAGGTTGTCTTGACTTTAAAAATGTAATTGAAACATAATTTATTCAAATAGTTACACAGACTTCTGTTTTTCTCCATTCAAGTACATAGAAACTGTTTTTGGACGGCTGAAAATAGCTGTAAGGATGTGTTAGGAATACAGTTGCCGAGTGAACTAAACAGCCTTAAAGGGGCTTTGAATAAGTAGTGAGCTAATTTTCCATTTTGAACATACTTGATGTTTCAGGTCTTAGACTTACGTGCTGTTAATGATTTGAAACTTCTCGCCTTTCCTGAAACTGAGATCATCTTCTGTACGGGCCTCATAATCATAGAGAGCAACAAACAGAGTCACACCTGAGACAGAGAGAAAGAGAGAGAAAGACCACATCAGCACCATGAAGATTAAGAACAAATTAAAGCATACTTTTATCCTGGAAAGGGACAACAAAATGGAAAGAAAAAGCCATTTTGGTCTGCGGATGCTTTCAGACAGATCAAATGACAGTCAAGACCTGCAATTAGGGCCTGCAGGAGCCATTTCAAGAGTCAAGACTGATTCTACTGATTCAAGAGCACCAATCCACCACAGTACAGACACACAAAGACCAGGACACTGATGCACAGCACAGAATGATGTCTGGTCTAAAAGTATCTTAGAGGGATGAGCTGAAAGCTACACCTCTCCCACCGGGATGTTATAAACAACGCTGTGTGGGATCGGGATGGGGAGCATTTGTCCGGTCTGGAACTGCAAAGTCATCTTAACTACTGTCATTTTGATTTCGCTGTGCCTGTCAATGCGTGCCTCGAATGACTCCCTTAAGATTTGAGATATTTGGTCACGGCATACTAGACTCAGAGTAATGGGACACAAGCAAACCAAACCCCTCATTAGACGGAACCCAAACCTAAAATCTGTCACTAAGCACATATTCAGTAGGACAGGAATGTAAAGCAATCAACCTCAATGGGCTCACACTCAACATTTAGCAGTCTGACGATTTAAGCCACAGATCATAAGTGATAACCCATCTTTAAAAGTTCTTTATAGATCGTGGCCATCTCATGACAAATTGGCCCCTATAGGGGTCACAGTAGATTTTATAGGGGTCATGAACTGCCTTTGTTTTTTATTTTGTACTGTTCTCTGAGGTCCACTTATCAATATTTTTACATAAAAACATCATAATTTAGAAGTAATAGGCTATTTTCTGTCCTGTTTTGGCCCCCCTCATCAGAATGCTCTGTTTGAATAGTCATGGAGGATTGTAGACTCGGAAGTAAACCCACTGCTGTGATTGGCTAATAGTTGTGTATGTTTGACATTCCTCATAGATGGACGCTGCTGTGATTTAGGTTAAAAAATGCATAAATACTCGTATCAAACAATCTGTTTACCAGACAAAGCAATCGTGACCATGTAATAAAAACAGTTGCTCAAACTTGTGTTGCGACATTACTGTCGGATCCAATATAGTTGCACAGCATCGTCTTTTAGTTTCAATCTTTCTGAAAACCCTTGTTTGTAAATGAACCCGTGGTAAAATGAAGTGAACAAAGGACCGAGTTCTTACTGACACAGTCTGGATCTTCATTAAAAATAAAAAGTCCATTCACTCTTTCCTAACATTGGGATCAGAAGGAAGGCAACGCAAACACTGAACAGCGTCTTGATGTATTCGGAGCATCTTTATCGTTTGGTTTCTGTGTAGACCTGCGCTTTTGCCGCTCTCGTAAACACTACATGCACAAATCGGTGGACGGGGCTAAACAGACCATGATGTCGATTTTATTCTGTGGAGGCGGTGCTTAGCCACACTATTACACTCTTAAAAATAAAGGTGCTTAAAAGGTTCTTCACAGCAATGCCATAGAATAACCATTTTTGGTTCCACAAAGAACCATCTCTTTCTTACTTTTTTATAATCTGAAGAACCTTTTTTCGCCACAAAGAACCTTTTATGAAACAGAAAGGTTCTTTAGATGTTAACTGTTCTTTATGGAACCATTTAGATAAAAAAGGTTCTTCTATGGCACCGTGAAGCACCTTTATTTTTAAGAGTGTACATCACAGAGTAGAACATTCCACAAGCTGTCGTTTTGGTTCTGAACCTCTTATATGTCAAAAGATCAAAGAAATTTTGGTTTCTCAGTTCATGACCCCTTTAAAGGATAAGCTTAAGGTTACTGACAATTTTATTATTATATATATTTTTTAAAGGTCAGGTTCTTTGATGTGTCCCACCACAACTTCTTGTTTTAAATAAGAAAAATATCAGCACACACTATTAAAAATATAAAATAAATATTTTGGGTTCCCCAAAGAATCTTTAAGTGCATCTTAGTGTGAAGAACATTTTAATAATATGAAGATTTTTTTTTTTTTTTTTTTTACCTTTTTTCTTTGTACAATGGAAAGGTTCTGTGGAAGTTAAAGGTTCTTCATAGATGTCAAAAAACAAACAAACAAACAAACAAAAAACAACAACAACAACAACAAAAAACAAGAAACAAAACAAACAAAAAAAAAACTAATTTTTAAGAAAAAGAAAGCTGTGTCCATCAAGACATTAATAGGCAAATTTATGGACAATTATGGGCATTGGGTAAGATGCCACACTCAAGGTCTTCTGTTTTCAATAAATAATAATAAATTACGCAATGAAAATTTCATCTACTTGAATTTTAGCCAATTTGTCAGTCTATTTAAGTTCTCAGGTCACCAAATTTCATGTTTCTAAATAACCTCTGGCAACTCAGACAACATGTATTTTCAATTTTCTTTTTTTATATTTATGTCAGTGTAGTTAGACAGGTCCGCTCTGATATGGTCATCACAGGCTACTAAAACACTGAGCTTGTTTGAGCAGCTTAACAAAGGTTTGGGTAGTTGGGACTGTTTGAAATGTCTGTTACCTGTGCCTCCTCGTGTGCGGAGCGTCCCCTGCTGTGTGGATGTGTTGACCCCTCCGAAGACTGTCACGCCCTGCGTGATCCCAGCGCCATGGAAGTTGTTATAGTTGGGAATAGCGCTGACCCCGCTGACCCCGGTGACCCCAGTGACCCCGCTGAAGCTGGGGTAATGCTGTGGCGTGGGGTCGACGTCATACCGATAACCTACTCCGCTCTGAGACAAGCTGGTATCCCGGTCCTCGGTTAACTTAGCAGCCTCTTTGTCCTTACATTGCACACAGCCCATCCTCTATGATCTGACAGAGACAGAGAGACTAGGAATAAACTAACCGTGTGAAATAGAAGTACCCTTTAGCAAAAGTGTGAACTGATTATAATGAATAAGTGTCTAAAAACATTGCATTGTAAGATTTCAAATTAAGATTTTAACTAATGAACTGAATTGTTCAACACAATTAAGCAGACTTTTTTTTTCACAAAGTTAACAACAGCTTAAGAACATGGATTACAAAAAAAATAAATAAAAATCTTAGACACACTGAAAAGAGTTAGGAAATGGATTTTTGTTCTCACGCCATTTCAAATATGTGCGAGAATAACGTTTGAGAACCACAGAATTTGTTTTTGCATATAGATTCTTCAAAATGTCTTTCTTTCTGTATATAAAGAACCAACTTAACATGAAAAAGTAAATATGAAGGATAAACTAACTCTTCTTGGCTCAGCAAGCTCCTCTTTTGGGAGGCGCAGGAAATTCACTCACTAAAGCACTATAGACATGCAGAGAATGTGTGAGTGTGTGATTGTGATTGTGTGTGTGAGTGTGAGTGTGTGAGAGAGTGTGAGAGAGAGAGAGAGAGAGAGAGAGAGAGAGAGAGAGAGAGTGTTATTCCGTTCATCAGTACAGGATTTTAAAACCGCGCTCGGAAGTTCTACCCATGATCCATCAACGGCACACCAGCTGAACTGTCCGGCAGACAATAAACTCCCAAGAAACTTCAAGATCTCTTTTCCCTCTTTCAGAAGTTCCTCACAGTGAAATACAGAGAACGAAGACCTTTGTGAAATAGAAGTGTGCTTAATTCTATTGAATGTGCAGATAAGATAAAAGAAGATTAAAGGCCACTGAAGTGAGAAATGTATTATATTACAGAAATGTATTATATATATATATATATATATATATATATATACATATACGCATATATATATATATATATATATACACACACACATATATATATATATATATATATATATATATATATACATACATACATACATATATATACACACACACACACACACACACACACACATATATATATATATATATATATATATTAGTAATACTGACAGGTATATACATTTTTTTTATAAATTCTAAGAAAAAAAAGAAAAGAAACAAAGAAAATGACAATTCTGCTTATGTCTTAGAAGGTTAAATATTCTGTTAATATAAGTTTAAAAAATAGCTGATATTTAAAAACAGAAGTGTGGATGGAGTCTGCAAACAGTGTCAAACTCCAGAAACGTACAGCAAAATCACATTTAGGGGATACATTCTTATTCTGGGGTCTAGACTGCTCAGTGCAATACAAAGACTCAAACACTTCAAACTCTATCCAGCTGGACAGAAATTAATAAGGATTTTTTTAAAGGACAGTCTGTCAGTGACAGATTTTTTTTTATGAACAAGATTCATAAAAGAGAAAATCAGTGTGTGTTTTTAAGAGAGATAAAAGGATGATTAGGTGTTTATGTGTGTGTGTGAATGTGAAAGCCTGCTATAATAACTACTGTAGGAAGAAGATATGAGGGAGATGAAGGGGAAAGTAATGCATTTAGGTTGATTAGTAATAACACTGGCCCAGAGCTGCTTACCGAGGCAATAAGACATCACACCTTCTCTAACCACCAAAGCAAACGTGGATGAGTTTGAATCAGTTCTAATTGACTGGTGTTCTTCATTACTGGTTCTTCGCTCTGAATTTTAAATAGTTGTGCCAAAAGGGAAAACACATGGATCTCAGTGTTCTTAGTTATGACAAAAGCTGCTCGTCTTCACCTGGTTCTCACAAACGCACACAATGTAAGATAGCTCAAGAAAAACTCACTGGGTCACTTTGTACTCATCATGACACGAACATGAGGAACAGTGAATAATCCTGCCCTGGTTTTCTCTCTTTTCCCTTTCCATTTCTCTCAGTTTCTCAGTGAGACGGGCCTCTGCTGTGTGTCAGACTGCAGACTAGCACTCAGGACTGCCAGCGGATGACACTCTCTTACACCTACGAGCATGTCTGCCGTTCTCTCGCTCTTCCGCTAATCCACAAAGCTCCCTTTCCGTGTCTTTAATATTCCTCTGCCACTGCCATGTATAATTTATGCCTTTCTTGCCCTTAAACAGAACCACCTGCAGGCTGTCAGTGGTGTTAACTTGGGTCCAGCCCACATCCTCTCATTTACAGTTCAAGAATGCCCATAAACAACAGCTTACTACAAACGTGAACCACAAAGCTCTCCACAGGATTTACTGAAGGTAAAGAATGTTTATCCCAGGAATTCAACCCAGGCTCACAGGAAAAAATGTGACTGTGGTGACATTTCTGCAAAATATTATGTTGCTTTTTACACGTTCTGCAACATTTTTAAATGAAATGTCCATAACATGAAGATAAACGTGAATCTAACAACGTTGTTATTTGTACTGAGGCAGTTCTGAAATTAAACATCTGGCGACTGACGCTAAAAGGTTAATGCTCTACCACGTCTGAAAATAACATACCACCTACACTAAACTCTACTCTAACCCAAGTACAGTGCTGTAACCGGTGAGCTGCTGAGCAAATTCACTGTCAGAAAAGTATAAATATAGAGTTGGTATGTGATGCAAACTTCAGCATGATAGAAGTGTTTTGAGGTCATTACATAGCATTATGCAAGGAACTGCAAGAAAAACAGTGTTTATTAATCAATAATTTGCCCTGTAATCATAATTTGTGTGAAGAGGAATAAAAGAGGTTTTTTTATTAAAAGTAGTGTTTTACTGTAGTGTTCATTTCAGCTGAAAACTACAGCGAATTGTATGTAGAGTTTTGCAAAAATGTAGTCTTCAATGAACCTATGTTGCAGGAAATCTATCTGTGAAATGCTCATTGTTTAACATCGAAAACACTGCATGGGTTAACCTACCTTTAAACTGCTTTTGCGATGCAAATCCTTATGCCATGCTGATAAAGCTACTTAAATCTGAGTCTCTCAAACAAGCACAGTACTATATAACGTTGATGACACTAAATGGAGTTTGCAAAACTAATCCTTGTTTGCTAACAGAACACACAGAAGTCTAAAGACACTGTAAAAAATGACCGTGAATTTAACAGTAAAAAAAACTGTAAAAATGCTACAGTAAAAACCTGTTAAATGGTTAACGGTAAGTTCCCCTGCTATATACGGTGAAAAACTGTATTACATTGCACATTACAGTGTAATTTTACGGTAGTATACCATTTTTGGAAGTGAAAAAGAATGTATAATTTACAGTGAATAATCGTAAATTGACATTCCCAGAATTCCCTGCATTACATTTCAAATTTGATGTTTGTTTTGTTGAAATAACCATGTTTCTTCTTAGTTTTTTCTAATCAGTTTTGTACATTAGGGTTGTATGTTACATCTAATGTTGTTAAATTAATGTTTATTGCATTATTTAAGTTTCATGTTTGTTACCATGATGGTGTTTAGGCTTTGGTTCATCATGTGACTCTCCTCACTACCTGCTTTTGGTGGTTATCAGTGTATTACAAAGGTACAAAACAGATTTCAGTACTTCAATACGTGTCAGAGTCTTAGTCATCGCTGTCATCAGTCAAGATCACTACCACCTGGATTCCGATCACCCGCACCTGCAGCCAATTATCATCTCTTTAAATACACGCACTCAAATACACCGTTCAGACTCTCATCGTCCGGTCTACCGTTCCCAGACCCTTTGTGCACTTACCTGTTTACTTACACTTCAGCTCTCCAACGATCCTCCTGCAATACTCCGTCTAAGAATCCCCTGTTCCTGGTTCCTGCACTCCATTGATCCTGCAAAGAGACTCACATTCAGTCAACAGCTAAGACCCATTGAACTGTTACTATTTCCAAGATTCTCACCTGCCAGTCTCTCCTCACGATCTGCATTCAACCTGTCAATAAACCATCCTGTGTTTCACTTACCTCTGTGTCTCCTCGCCTGCATATCTGTGACAGAAGACCGGACCAGACACCAACACCACCATGGAGGCCACCGCTCAAGGCCACTGTCGTCTGCGGCTCATCCCTGCAAGCTGGATGGATTTCAGCCTAATTCGGCTGCCGAGCCCGCCGCCGTCTGCGGCTCTTCCTCGCCCGCCGCCTTCCGCGATTCCCACAAGCCCGCCGGCCGAGAGTATGGCAAGCCATCCGACTGATAATGTGGCAAGCCATCCGGCCGTTAAAGTGTCCGCGCTTCCATAGCACCCTCTAGTGCCTGCGCCACGAAGGCGCCTCCCTATCTCTGCGCTTCCAGAGCGCCCCCAGGTGTCCGCGCTTCCAGAGCGCCCCCAAGTGTCCGCGCTTCCAGAGCACCCCCCAGTGCCTGCGCCGCGAAGGCGCCTTCCTATCTCTGCGCTTCCAGAGCGCCCCCAGGTGTCCGCGCTTCCAGAGCGCCCCCAAGTGTCCGCGCTTCCAGAGCACCCCCCAGTGCCTGTGCCACGAAGGCGCCTCCCTATCTCTGCGCTTCCAGAGCTCCCCCAGGTGTCCGCGCTTCCAGAGCACCCCCAAGTGTCCGCGCTTCCAGAGCACCCCCCAGTGCCTGCGCCGCGAAGGCGCCTCCCTATCTCTGCGCTTCCAGAGCGCCCCCAGGTGTCCGCGCTTCCAGAGCGCCCCCAAGTGTCCGCGCTTCCAGAGCACCCCCCAGTGCCTGCGCCGCGAAGGCGCCTTCCTATCTCCGCACTTCCAGAGCGCCCCCAAGTGTCCGTGCTTCCAGCCACGCTTCAAGAGCGCCCCAAGTGTCCGTGCTTCAAGAGCTTTAGCCGGAGAGACGGGAGCTGGGGCCACGGCCTCGGAGGCTGAACCGCCATGGTCTCCCGAGCATCCTGCATTGCCATGGCCTCCCGAGCATTCTGCACTGCCATGGCCGCCCGAGCACCCTGCACCGCCATGGCCTCCCGAGCACCCTGCACCGCCATGGCCTCCCAAGTCTCCTGATCCGCCATGGCCTCCCGAGCTCCCTGCACTGCCATGGCCTCCCAAGTCTCCTGCACCGCCATGGACTCCCGAGCTCCCTGCTCCGCCATGGGTCCCGGAACGGGTGCCGACCTGGAGGCCGTCTGTCATATCTCCTGGTCCCTGGAGGCCTCCAGGAGCGCGAACAGTTCCCAGACCCTTTGTGCACTTACCTGTTTACTTACACTTCAGCTCTCCAACGATCCTCCTGCGGTATTCCGTCTAAGAATCCCCTGTTCCTGGTTCCTGCACTCCATTGATCCTGCAAAGAGACTCACATTCAGTCAACAGCTAAGACCCATTGAACTGTTACTATTTCCAAGATTCTCACCTGCCAGTCTCTCCTCACGATCTGCATTCAACCTGTCAATAAACCATCCTGTGTTTCACTTACCTCTGTGTCTCCTCGCCTGCATATCTGTGACAATAGGTTGGTATATTAACATTATATCAGTTAATGAAATTATGGTATTTAACTGTAAAATGTTGCTACCGTTGCTTTTTTACTGTAAAATTCTGGCAACCACAGAATTTGAATTTTTTTTTTTACCGTAAATTTTACAGAATTTTTTTTTATAGTGCATAATTAATTATTAGCCTATTATTTTAATGTTTTTTGACATCAAGGAAGGTTGTGTATATTTCATACTTACTAGTTTGACATGATAACTGAGTCATTCTTTCCTGTATGATTTCTAAAAACTGACTGAAATCTTCATAATCACCCCTCTCCCCCCCAAAAAAATGCTCCATTTTATTGTTTGCAACTTGTCTCTGTTTTCATTTTATTACTGACTGTTTCTTTAGTAATCACTTATTACTTGAAAACAATGTTTAATTAAGAAATTACTTTTTTTTTTTTAGTTTTTCTGTTGCATTTAAAAAGGTATAAAGATAAAGAATCAATAAATTTTACTGGCATTAGCATTGACTTCTGAAATTATGCTATTGTGGCAACCCTATTTTCAGCCAAATTAACTCTTTGACAAATTTTTGATATATTTATAGAATTAAATTTTGGTCATACCGACTGCATCTGTTTTCGCAGAAACTAATAATGACACAACCTTTTATTTAGGAACTGTATTACCTGTAACACAATTTGTTTTGATTAATTACAAATAAAATAATTCAATTATTTGACAGCCCTAATATTGAATAGTGCTGTGCACAGGATATCATCAGAGTATCAACTGCTAACTGATGAGTACTTTATCCCTAATTATTTTAAGTAAAAATTTAAAGATGAAATATGATTTCTGTGTGAAAACATACACGTTAGGAAATGAGACACATTTATAAGAGAGGAGAGGAGCCATGTGAGGTGACAAAATAGAGATTGTGAAGCAAGAAGAGATTGGAAAAGAAGAGAGGAGACGATAACATGAGGGGTGGAGACGAAACAAAAAGATGTGAAAAGAGGACAGTGTGGAAACGAGACGAGGAAACATGAGGAGAGGACCAGAGAAACAGGCGATGATAGGAGAGGAGGTTAATGAGTTTCTGAAGAAGACAATTGAGCTGCTTTATTAAGGGAATGATTGTAATAAGAGATGGGAGGGAAGCAAGAGAAATGAAAAGATGAAAGGGCAGATGTAAAAAGACAGAGGGCAGAGAGTCTGCAGAGATGGAGGAATATTTCATTTTTTAGGAAAAGAGAGAAAGAAAGACTGACAGCGAGCGAGAAAGGTGGAAGCTTCAAGATTATGGCTGTTCCATTACTGCAGAACTGAAACCAATATGAAGAGTCCATGTCGAACCACAATTCCATTACACTGGATTCATATAATTGTTGCATTTAACTGTGTAGACTGGCAGAAAAAAAATTATACTCCTTGTTAGTGGTTGACCAATATAGGTTTTTTGATGGCCGATGCAGATGATTCAAAAATAAAAACAGTTAAAATTACAGGACACTAGATAGAGTGCAGCAGAGTATGAAATTGCACTCATGTGTGTCCAGTGACAACAGAAGACCACTACTCCTTGTTACTGAATAAACAAGAACATACACAGCCACAACATTAAAACCACCTGTGTAATTTTGTGTAGGTCCCCTTGTGATGCCAAACAACTCTGATGTGTTGAGGCATACTCCACAAGATCTTTGAACATGTGGTATCTGGCTTTAAGATATTAGCAGCAGATCCTGTAAGTCCTGCAATTTGTGAGGTTGGGCCTCCGTGGATCAGATTTGTTGGTCCAGCACTTTCTATAGATGCTCAATCGGATTGAGATCTGGGGAATTTGGAGGTCAAAGCAACACCTTGAACTCCACATTTACAGGCCACATTTACATTACCTGGTTCAAGTGATCCAATTATGATTTTTCCCTCCCATGTGGCACAGATTGGATATGACCCATGAATGTGTAAGCAGGAAAAAGCAGATATATTCTGATATGTGACCCTGGACCACAAAACTAGTCATAAGGGTCAATTTTTTGAAATTGAGATTTATGCATCATCTGAAAGCTGAATAAATAAGCTTTCCATTGATGTACCTGTATGGTTTGTTAGGACAATATTTGGCTGAGATACAACTATTTGAAAATCTGGAATCTGAGGGTGCAAAAAAATCAAAATGAAGTCCAAATGAAGTTCCTAGCGATGCATTTTACTAATCAAAAATTAAGTTTTGATATATTTACGGTAGGAAATTTACAAAATATCTTCATGGAACATGATCTTTACTTAATATCCTAATGATTTTTGGCATAAAAGGAAAATCAATAATTTTGATCCATACAATGTAAATATACCTGTGCTACTTATGACTGGTTTTGTGGTCCAGGGTCACATATTGTCAGATCAGCTTCAGGTCTCATTCATATGTGGTATGGATGCAGCAAATGTTCGGCAACTGAAATTATTCAGCCGAAAATAGCAGAAAAATCTATTTCGGAGTTCGGCAGAACAAGCAAAAAGACCAAATAAATTGTACCGAACAATGACATTTTTGGTGACGCAATCAAATGGCAACCAGTGTAGAGTGAAAGGCACGCAGCAAACATGTCGGCAGTGTGGAAGTGGAAGCATAAAACAAAAATCATTACAAGCACTGACAGCAAGAGACTGTTTAGTACTGCATCGCATGTCTTTGATGAGAAGAGGAAAAGGTGGTTGCTGTATGATGACTGAAATCGTGAAATGGCCTTAAACAATTAGTAAATAAGCTGCAGAATGTTATGTTTTCATTCTGACAGCGCTGTGCGAGCTCGCGGCACAGTCTGCTTAATAGCCAGGGTTCAAAGTCCAAAGCACGAAGAAAATCTGCGCTGAAACAGTGTTACTCTTCAGATGCTCAGTAACATTTTTATGAATATTTACAAGGCATGGATGTGACAATGTGATATGTGTAACAAAAATCTTCGCAAATTCTTAATGAGAATAATTTATTTCTAAATTTGCTGTCAACAACAAGAAGCACTCCAAAATAATGAGGTCCACCAAAATAAAAGCTTCATCAACATTCATAAATGTTAGTTCTGCAATTTTACTGTTGTTCTGTAAAATACAATAAAAAAGTAAGACAATAATAATTATAATAATAATTACAACAGCTCTATTATTACATTTATTATTAAATTCACACATAGTGTTTAAATTGGGATCTGTAATATTTCCTAGTGTTTTAAAAGAAGTCTTTTGCTCAGCAAGGCTGCATTTATTTGTACAATAAAAAATATAAAAACAGTAATATTGTGATTTTTTTTTCAATTTTAAATAACTGTTTTGTATGTGAACATATAGTAAAGTGTAATTGATTGCTGTGATCAAAGCTGAATTTTCAGCATCATTACTCCAGTCTTCAGTGTCTCATGATCCTCCAGAAATCATTCTAATATGCTGATTTGGGCTCAAAGAATACAGTTTTTGTTGATTTTTTGCACATTTTGGCTAATTTATGCAATGGTGAAAAAAATTGTCAAAATACATGGGGAAAAAAAACGTGAAAAACCATGTTCAGTATTCAGCCAGTGTTTCATTTTGTTCGGCTTCGGCCAAGAATTTTCATTTCGGTGCATCCCTAATATGTGGAAATAAATCTGATAAGAATCGAATGTGTGCGATTGCATCAGATCAGACATTCTCCTGTCAATGTGAGTCATACATTCAAAAAATACGAAAGTGAAAAAGTGACGGTGGTGAATGATGTCAACTCAGGTGGACGCTTTTACAAGCAGTGTTGCCAAGTCCATGGATTTCTTGTGGAATTGGGCTACTTTTACATTGTTGCCGCAGATTATTTTTTAGTCTGCGGGTTAAAGCGATCTCCCCAGCCAAGAACACGATTTTAATGGAGAGATACCCTGAAGTAGGGGAAAACCACGGAAAAGAAAGGAATAGTTTTGCGTGATTTGTTTAGCAGACCTGGCAACCCTGTTTCAGGGTCAGTATTTCTACCGTGGGTTGTTTCACCAACTGTATAGTGTAAATGCAAATATCTGATATGTGTCACTTTTAAAACAGATATAGCCAGAATAGATTTTGTTGGATGTAGCCAAAAAAATTAGAATTGGGCATCAAGACCTGCAGTGTAAATGCATCCTTTGTAATCTTCCTCAAACCATTTCTAAATATTTTTTTGCAGTATGGCAGGCTGCATTGTCCTGGTGAAAGAGGCCGTTGCCATCAGGGAACACCACTGAAAGGGTCTATGTGGTCTGCAACAGTCTGTAGGTGGTACGTGTCAAAGTAACATCCACATGAATGCCAGGAAACAAGGTTTTCCATTTCCTAGAACATGACAATGCCTCCACTGGCCTGCCTATTTTAATCAGTAATGATATAGTTTTGATGTTTCTTGATATACCCAGCTCATAAATACATATACAAAGAGCAGTGGTAATTCTGTTTGTAGCTGGATCATGGAATGTGAGTTGTCACCATAGTAATGAATGACCTTGTCCCAGTTCTTGCTGTCATTGCTTAGGAAGCAACCATCCTTGTACAGCTTTCCAACACACACTCACATTTGAGCTCAGACTCTCACACCAACCGACACACCAAGGGAACATGTTCGTAACCCAGCGGAGATGAAGCTACTGGCCTTCAAATCCACCGTGTGTCAAATATGGCCAGCATGGCACCATTGTGTCAAACGCACTCAGTATCATATAGAGGGAGAGAACAGAAGCTGGATGTAGCCATAGACATTGTATAGGCTAAAAATGTCACCTGACAAAACAGAGACATTAAAATTACAAATTATCCATGAGCTATATTCCATATCTTTATATGGTAGCTTTGTGTGAGGTATTAGATTATTGCAATTCAATATTTCATTTCCGTTTCGGATTTGTGCCAGATATTGAGATGTGTAACATATTAGATAGACATGGATTCTTATTTAATTTAATTTTCTTATAAAATTCATTAGAAAGCTTTCACTACAGGTATCCAGTTTTGATTTTAGACCACTGTTTTATGACAGAAATTCCTCATTGAAACTATTTCTCAATTCGTGCCAGGAATACACATCAAACCATGCCAAATCCAAACGTGACATGTTTTAGAATGAATAAATAAAAACACATGCTGTACATGTTTCATGTCATATCATATCATATATATGTTTATACATTTAGAAAAATATTAATAAATTCTTGATAAACTTCAGATTTCTTGGGGGAAAAAAAAATATTGAGTAGACGTGCGTGGGATGGATCATTAGCAGATTTAACAAGCATTTTAATAGTTTAGTTTAAACTAGCAGTTTAATAACATCAGATCGACAACTGACAACATCTAGGGCAGTGATTTTCAATCCTGTTCCTCGGGACCCACTGCTCTTCACATTTTGCATGTCTCCCTTATCTGACACACTCATTTGAGTTCATGGAGCTCTTTCCTAATGAGCTGATGATCTGAATCAGGTGTGTAAATTAGGGTGACATGCAAAATGTGCAGAGCTGTGGGTCCCCAGGAACAAGTTTGATAACCACTGATCTAGGGCAAAAGCGCAAGCAGAAATCCCCGATCTTCCCTGAGCGCAGCTGTCTTTTTAAAGTCCAGCAGTGGCCCCCATCATGGAATCTGAAATAAACCCCTCTAAGATTAAATGAGGACATAAAGCGATGACCTTGTGTTTATAATGCAGCTGCATCCATGGTTTGCCCCCCACCTCCAACCTTTGAACTGACTGTGTTGTGCTCTTAGCCAAAGTTTAAAGATAGAAACAAAGAGGACTTTCTCTAACATACAAAGTCTTCTTTTCCATATGCACAGTAGCTCATAAGATATTAAGCTCTGCACAAAACGCTTGAGTGTCTGTGGTCTGGCATAACTAGGCGAAAGTGGGAATCTGTGGACTGCTTATTCTTCAGAGGAAACTTAAGGTAAATGAAATACTATGACCATGCCACAAAGTGAACATTAAATACTAAAAAAAATAAATAAAATACATAATTCATATCATATATACATATTATGATCAACATCTTTATCTGAACATCTCTCATTCTCTGACCCCAATGGACATAATATACTGCCTCACTATTCATTTGATAAGCATCAAATGACAGGAGAAGACTGTGAACCAAAACGTTTTTGGAGGATAAGATTCCTCACACTGACAATTAGGCCATTAGCAAATCTTTTGCAATTCTCGGAATTTGTCTGCGACAAATGAATCATGGAAGAAAATTTTGCAGAAGGCACCTGGCTTTACTTCTAAAACAAATCTTAGTCATACATATGGCCAACATATGAGCAGTTCCATAATATAAAACCAATTAAACTCTGCACATACAGATCAATGAAAGCTCAATTTTTAGGCCAGAGATATAGATTGATGTTCACACATGTGGGGTTGCACATGTGGTAGTGATTATACATGTAGGTCACCATATGACCCTTAAACACATGATGCCACGTCATCATCAATTCATGTGCAAATGTATTTGTACTTTTGTTGTGAGGAGAAAGAGGAAGTTTGGCACTGTTCAGATAACGCCTGGATTTCCACAGTTTCCTCAAGTTCTAGTAAGCCAATACACAAGGCCAAGGGCTATAGGTTACACAAACATCTTAGAGGTGAAGTGTGTTTTTATGCTACAGTACATAACTTCCTTCTATCCCAGTTCAATGTGAAGAGACACAGTATATTAGCAGTGGAAAAATACTGCTGTATTTCCTATTTGAAATGGTACAATATCACAAATTTGCTCATTTCGGTACTTGATACGCTGCTGTATATACCTGCTGTATAATACCGCTATGTGAACCTCAGAATTTCAATTCCTTGTTTTATTGTTGTGATTTTTTTATGATTATTTTACTTCCTTTTATGTAAAGCACTTGAAATGTGCTATATAAATAAACTTGCCTTGCCTTGCCTTATGTGGCAGTGTAACCCAAACTGATTCGAAACCGGCAAATGTGACAACAGAGAAATAAGCTGGATCAAACAGATAAAACTCCCACCACATGATAATTGTGCTGATGATAAAATAAGAGAACATCAAAAATATTGATATAATGCTAATGCTCCCGTGTGTATTTGTGTAAGCGCTCTGTGATGAATGTCAAAGGTTTCTATTTGCAACGTGTTTTTGCAAAATTAAGCACAATTAGCCTATCACGGATATTTCTGGTGAGCATGTGAACGTAACGGCTAATCAGATTTGTTTACATTGGTCTGAATACTACGGTGGCCGAGAGAGTTCAACGCACTGCAAATGAAAAAACACATGCAAATTAAGAAAACACCTTCATCACTTTGATAACACATGTGCTGCAAATACTGTCACAACAGAACCAAATACGTGCTGCAAAAACAGAAACGCACTGCAAATGAAAAACCTTTTTTAACCTAAATCACTGCAGTGTACATCTGTGAAAGATGTATGCTGTCAAACATACACAAGTGTTAGCCAATCATAGTAGTGGGCGTTTACTTCCGAGTCTACAATCCGTCACGCCTATTCAAATAGCGTTCTGATGAGGGGGGTCAAAACAGGACAGAGAATAGATCTTACTTCTAAATTATGATGTTTTTTATGTAAAAATTTTGATAACATTGTAAGTGGACCTCAGAGAACAGTACAAAATAAAAACAGAGTCAGTTCATGACCCTTTTAAATAATGGATTGAATTCGAAACTGTGATGATTGACAGTGATAACCATAGCAACAGATGAGACATAAAACCTGACCAGAATAGATCTGTGCATTAAGTCTGGAGCATAATGCAAACTAACAGATCTGCCACTGGTTCTATGTATGTTACACTTTTTATGGGAAGATTGCACTTTTTGTATGATTCAATAATAGTTCAATAATAATAATAATAATTTAAAAAAAAATAGTTACTGCAGAGTTTCATGCAGTGTTCTTAATAAGATTGTTTTAAATGTAGTGTTTATATATATATATATATATATATATATATATATTTTTTTTTTAGATTGCTTATTTGTCACCTATGGTACTGATTTATCGATTTAGTATCGATACCAAGGTATTAGATTCTGGTATCATACTGAAGCCAAAATTCAGGTAAATTATATTATATTCAAACTATAAAGATTTACAATATGATAAATATAATCTAGTAATTCTCTGGTTTTAAAATGAGTCTTAAAAATATCACCAATGTCACCAACTCCCTTTATACATAATCGAAATTTAGGCCCCAGTGCCCAAGACTAGTGTTGGGTGACATGCTCAATTTCATATCGTCCTATCATCAGCCTGTGAGATCTTATGATATTATTGTGCTAATTTATTTAATTATTTATTAGTTTCATTGCAGGAAAGTGAACCAACTCCAGCGTAAGGCTAAAAGCAGCCTAATATTTTTAATATGACTGAATTTGTATTTAACATGATAATTTAACAGAAACATTGTAAGTTACTAATTATAAGGCTTACATTTCCTCAGTTATTCAAAAAGCAGCTACAGAAAATGAGCAAAGAACATTTACATTACCAAAGAACATAATCACTGACTTCTAGCACGAGTATATGCACTTTAAAAAACACTCCCGTTATAATCACTGAAGCCATCTACACTGTATGATGAATAATTCTCTTATACTTACATCGCACGTATCTGCACTTTGTTGTTTATGATGAGAGAATTCGCGAGTCAACAAAACTCTCAGAAGCTCAGATGACTCAGAAGCTCAACATAATCATGTGTGATTGGTTATAACGTGCAACACTGTGAAAACATGGAAAAAGAAATATAATGGAACAAATAAGCCGCCTTGCTATCTTCAAAGGCATCATCCACAGGCGATATCTCTGACTATTGTTGATACACGATACTATCGTCTATCGGCACAACCCTATTGGAGACATGCTTGAAAAAAGCCATAACACGAGGAATTTAATTTTCTTTTATCTTTTAAAATAAAAGAGATGGGTGTACTATGAAAAAATAGGCTACTGAAACTTTCACAACTCAAAACTTCACAGCTGAAAAACACCTACTACTGAAAAGATCTACAATGCAAAAAAGGTTTGTTCCAAAACCGACGAAGCATCAGAAACCACATGACCTGATGACATATGATGCACCCACATTTACAAGTCAAGTCACCTTTATTTATATAGCGCTTTTAACAATACAGATTGTGTCAAAGCACTTAACAGTATCAAATTGGAGGATAGAGTGTCAGTAATGTATAATAAGATTAAACACTCAATTTTCAGTTAAAGGCATTTCATTATTGAATTCAGAGATGTCATTGTCTAGCTCAGTTTAGTTTAAATAGTATATATGAAATCAAATTGACGATAATCGTTAGAAATTAAGTGTCCCCAACTGAACAAGCCAGAGGCGACAGTCAATGATACTGTCAATGATACTGATTACATGTTCAGAAACTTGGCCCGCCTAATCAAGATGAAGTAACCAGGAAGATGTAGGATAAGGAACTAAAAGTTACTTCCGCTGATATATAACTAACAAAATAAAATAAAGTGTGAAAAATTTCATCCAGAAAGAGGGCGATAAAGCTTCACTAAATCAAACTGACCAAACGGCAAGACTAGAGGGGGTTGTGGATCGGCTGAGACAGACTCTTCTGTGTGGGAGCAGGTTTCAGATCATACAGTTTGCGAGGATTTCCTTCTTGGCTTACAACCTTTCAGAAAATGCCACCAGCTACAAAGCAACACTAGTCACATTTGATGAAGCCGGCAGTCACTAGGTGTGGTGATCAGCGTATTGTGCTGCTGTAACACTCGACACCGTTGTTTGCAGTGCTGCTATGATTGTGTGCATGTATGGAGTGTTTGTTCGAGAGGATGTGGTTAACCTGAGTATGACAATGACAAAGAAACACACAACCACATGAACTTTCCATGAGAGGTGTTTCTCCTATGAGGGCAGCAGGAGCAGCCAAGAGCTCTTTAAACAAAATGTCAGCACGTTAAAGTCTCAAATGTTAATTAGTCAGAAAGACTAATGAGGACCAGCAGATAAGCTAGTTGCTCTGTTTCAAAACCTAGTAAGTTGTCTACAAAAGCCGGTGTACTCGTGACATTAATGGTGCATTCCATTTGTACTCGGAAGTTGGAAATTCTGAGTTCCCAGTAGGAACTTTTAACTGGAATGCCCTCCCAAGTCGGAGATCCAAAGTTCCGACTCGGAATCTTGGAGGAATTGTAACCACTACAACTTCAGAATCCAATATGGCTGCTCAGTGCATCAACAGAAGAGAAACAGAAGTAATAATGTTTATTAACACTTATGTTTGTCTGTGTCTCGGTAAACTCAATAAAAGTGGTGCACACAGTCCTATCCAACCTCTATTTGTGGACATGATATTATGACGTTACCTGTGCAAAATACCACTTTTTATGTGGTTTTAATCAACTGGTACTGTTAACAACTGACACGTCCATCTTGGTTTTCTGACTTCTCTACTGGATCACAGCTCACTTGGGTGTGACGTCATTCCCAGCTCCGACTTCCGAGATAAATGTAACGCAGCAAAAAGCTGGTCCAAACAGAATGGCACTTAATTATGATGCCTCCTAGGATATTGCCTCCTTATTTTGACCAAATTCTAAGGCAGGATTGCATGTATGCTTCACTTATAAGCTAAGCCATAAAGCACTCGGATGAGCACATTGAAAAAAATAAATCTTAGAACAAAAAGGTTATTAATAAACATATTGTATCAAATAAGTGAATAAAAAGTTTATTGCAATAAAACTTCATTATTTTAACCAATTTTTTGTGAGTTTTGTATGGATGTATCCTAGCAATCTACCTTAGATTAATTGACCATTAGTTTATTAATACTGTATGCTAACATTTAATTTAACAAATCAATTGTGAGTCTAGTCTCCCCTGAGTTTCACACAAGGAGCTATATTTGTGATGTAGATCATTTACAAATGGCAGCTATGGTTACCAGAAATATGGTAACAAAATCTGAAGTTTTATGGAATGAACTTACTGTATAAAAAAAAAAAAAAAATCATTGACTGATATACTGAAATGTTAATATACCAAAATAATGCATACTATACCTGTATTTTGTACATGTATAGTACACTAAAAACCATCATAAAAACAGGTGGTCAAGAGAATGCTACACAGCAAATTAATCACAGCTTATCCACAAACTGTGGAATATACTAATGTATAGAAGGTGCATTGTGTTATACACACAAATACAAAACACCATTATGGTAACACAAGGTGACACCAAAATAATGCAATAAATATTAATTAAACAACTGAAATTTTAAAGTAAAATTCTAATTTACAGGATACCACATTCGGTAAGGAAAACACACACACAAAAAAAACAATGATATTATCTGCCAGAAACGTTATCAACGCTATCAAAAACAGTAGCATTTAACACTAGTACACAGATCTGTAGAACAATCGGTTACAGAATGAATGAAATATGCACAAACTTGACATGAAAAACTCTATATTTCATTCAGTATAATAGTTAAGTTTTCACAAAATCATGCAAAATCATTCATAAGAGCACTAGACAAAGTTATCATCTATATATTAGCAATATTTATTAATGAAAACTATAACAGTAATATGTATTGTTGCATGAATAATAAAAAAATTGATAAAATTATCCACCCCTAACCTATAGTATTAACAAATTTTGATGCAATAAATATGGTATAATTTAACAATATTCATCCCTCTAAAACAGAGAAAATATCTTTCACAAACATATACACATCTGTCTCTTTTACAGTGTTAAGTCTATACAATGTGCTGTATTTGTAGGGGTTATTGTAGCACAATTCTTAACCCCACCCCAGACCTCACTGGTTTTCAAAGCCTGGTTATGGACATGCTGATTGTGTTGGTGCATAGAAGTAATCTGTATAACCTTATCATTTTGCTAAAAAATAAAAAAAAATAAAAAAAAAACTTATAAACAAGTAAGAAGCTCTACATTACTATTATGTAATAGTACTGCTTAAATTAAAAAGCGAGCCTATTGAAATTGAATCCACAATTAAAAAAAAAAAAAAAAGTTGAGTTTGCAGAATTTATATTATTGTTTGATGAAAACACAGACCAACTTTGACTGACAAGTTGATACAACAATTTTCCCATTAGTTGAGTTTTGTTATTTTATATAAATTGGTGTAGTTCAAGCTTAGATTCAAAAGAATCACCATGAGGAACTTTATTTTGTCTGATAAGAATAATAAAACACATTCAGACACACACACACAAGCAACTGTTTTTATAGATTCATGAAATAACATGTCTGTAGATGTGATCACGCCTAATTCTATTCTACTCAAATAAACCCTTACCTTGCTGCTAAGGTTCTTAATTAATCTGAAATGACTGAATGTGTGTTTGCGTGATGGGGGATTTCCAGTGACACAACTGCCAGTCAGAATTGGGCACAGGAGACCCATCAGACAAACCCGCACAGTTGCTAGGAGACCATGTTCTCCACACGGCACAATATCGACAGTGTGAGAGAGCAGCCTACACCCTCATCAAATGCGGATGTGTTGGGAGCACATATTCACATATATATTCTGACTGTTGGTAAAATAAAATTACGCAATATTGTGAAAATCGTAATGATTTTAATGTGCTTTTTTTTTTTGGTTTTCTAAAGACAGTTTCGTTAGACTATTTGTACAGTCTTTCCTTATCGTGGAAATATGAGTCTTGAGACAAAGATGTTTATTTATTTATTTGTTAGGCCTTTAATGCGATCGGTCAGTATATACAGACAGAGTTGGGAGGATGAGTCAGGATTTGTTTGAGTAAAATTATGTACTGGACCAAATCAGAACGCAGATTTTAGTGCCACTTAAATCCCTGAGTTGTCAGCTAAAATATTTGCACATGATCGCTAGTTACATTATACTGTTGTTCAACAAAAGAGAACATTATGACAGGTTTTTACTCCACAACATCAAATAACTTCCTTTTGTGATCTGATGTGGCTTCTTATCACAGAATGAGGCAGAAATTATATTCTATACTGTAAAAAGTCTATGTCGATTAGTGATGGATTATAAACATACTTAACTATTATGAAAAGACCAGAGAGGCTTGAAGAACACAGATAAACTATACATTGTCACAGTCGAGTGTTTATTGTCTTCATGTTTCATCAATCAAAGTGTTTCAATCTTCCTTTTATTTAGCTACAGCAATAGTGATGCCTTTGTTCATTTTAAGGATTTCCTGGAGCGTGATTGATTCTATTATTTCTGTGATGCATATGTGGAGTTTTAGCACGAGGGCGCCCTCTGGCGTCTAATATGAGTGAATCAGACATTGCATATATTTATCGCACTCAAAAATGGCAAATCCATCCTATTTTGGGTTTTTAATTTGTTTTAATGTCACCCACCATTGTTTTGTGGCCTTTTTCTTAAGTATTGGTTCAAGCACTGTATAGGCACTGGTACCGTTTTAAAAGTATCGATTTGGCACCATTATCGTAAAAAATCCAACCGAAAGTCAGGACTCAAACTTAGCTCATCTGAAGCACAACTGAACTACATGCTGAAGCCCTGCCCAAGAGGCCACAGAATGATAGTAAGTTTAATAGTCATTTTAATGGTCTACTTTAAATGAATCGAATTGAAATTTGGAAGCAATAACATATGCTTCAGGTAAGGAAGCTCTGTAGTACCTCGTAGGAAAAAAAAGTACTTCATTGAGTCGACAACAGCAGGATCTACTGACGTCTCACATGCAGAGTCAGTCACTGAGCCTCAAGTCTGACTTACTTCAGTCGCTCAGACTGAATTTCCACCACAGAAGTGGCTCAACCTATTAAATCACTGTACAGGTCAATATTGAGAGTCAGCCAGACATTAAACTCAACCAGAGACAGTACAGGGGGAAGAGACGGACCACTTATTGACCAAACTTATGGCATATACAATATTAATTCAAGCTAAAGGTGATAACAAACATATACACTACTGTTCAAAAGTTTCAACGATAAGATCTTTTTTTTTTTAATTTAAAACTTTTATACAGCAACAATGCATTACTGTTTTCAACACTGATAATAAGAAATGAGTAGCAAATATTACAATGATTTTTGAAGGATCACATGACACTGTAGACTTTGCCATTACAGGAAATAATTCTATTTTAAAATATATTAAAATAGAAATTTCTGCTATTTTACTGCTTTTACTGCAATCATACAGCCTAGGTGAGCATAAGAGACTTCTTTCAAAAGTATTAAAAAAGAGCCCAAACTTTTGAGCTGTCGTGTACATGACCCTTCACCACAAACACATCTGAGCACTGTTCAGTCACATCAGTCAAAGCAGAAATTCTCAGGAAACAAGACCCTTCGATGAGCTTGTGCACTAGCGCACATTTGCTCGGTGCATCCAAGTTGAATGCTCACAAACCCTGTGGGGTTTGTTTTGATGCCTCTGCAGTTGTGCTTGCACAAATGTGTAGGTATGTAACACCATCTTGGCATCGCTGACACATAAAACTAGAATCTTTTGCTTCTCAAATTTGTGAGTGCTACTGTAAGAGATTTCATTTAATGTGATACCATTATCCCAAATGCACAGATATAATAATAAAAAACGACTTGTTCAATATGTGATGTATAATGCATTGCTGCAGTTTATATACAAACATTTTCCCCTCCAGTATGTTATTTATTTATTTTTTTTTTTTTTCATGTCTACCCACAGGCCTATGAATGGCTGAACAGCAGCTTAGCTGATTGATTCAAAATTAGGTACAGAAATAGTTACTACTGTAGATTACCCCCACCCACACCTCTGGCCCTAATGTACACCACCAACCACTGATCTGAGAAAAGCAATCTGGAGGTCAACTAAAATTTAGCGTGACTGGCGCTGTGGTTAGACACTGTTTTTTAAAAAAATGTTTTGATTTGTTTTTAATTTGACTTGTGGCCTCTTTGAAAAATGTTGGGCAAAAGGATGCATTCAAGCCATGTCAAAATTCTCACATTTATGACAATATGCGCTGGTCATATTTATTACCAAAATGAAAAGAAATGTAAAAAGTTATATTTTGCATAAAGACAATGAATATTTTAGCACAATCTTTTGCATTCTGATTATTTTTAATATATTTAAGCATATTTGGCCTAAATCCTTCCAAACTCTCAGAAGCCAACTGTAATGTAAAGAAAATCCTGTGTGTAATGCAATAAAAAAAGTCACTACTGTAACTATATTAAAGCTACGCTAAATGTATTTGTCTAAAACACTGATTTATAATTATGCAAGTTAAGTCTTTATGAGTGAGTCATTGAATTAATCAAGAGAATCTTTCAAAAATGCTGATTCATCCAGCAATAAAATGAGTGCAGTCTTGAGTGAGTCACTGAATCATTCATGTGAACCATTTTTTTTTTTAAATGTATTCAAAATAGATTTTTTTCAAATAGACTGCAGCAATTAACATTTTGTCATAAACCTTTTGTTGTCTCTTCAGAATCATGTAAAAAACTACTCCATTTCTTTAGTCTTCAGTGTCACATGATCCTCCAAAAATCATTCTAATATGCTGATTTGCTGCTCAAGAAACATTGCTATTACTATGTTGAAAACAGTTGTGCTGCTTAATTTTTTTTTTTTTTTTTTTTTGTGGAAATGAAGTAGTTTAAGTCTTTGGTTCTTTTAATTGTGATGATTTTGGCTCACATTTAACAAAAACCCACCATTTCACTATCTCAACAAATTAGAATATGGTGACATGTCAATCAGCTAATCAACTCAAAACACCTGCAAAGGTTTCCCGAGCCTTCAAAATGGTCTCTCAGTTTGGTTCACTAGGCTACACAATCATGGGGAAGACTGCTGATCTGACAGTTGTCCAGAAGACAATCATTGACACCCTTCACAAGGAGGGTAAGCCACAAACATTCATTGCCAAAGAAGCTAGCTGTTCACAGAGTGCTGTATCCAAGCATGTTAACAGAAAGTTGAGTGGAAGGAAAAAGTGTGGAAGAAAAAGATGCACAACCAACCGAGAGAACCGTAGCCTTATGAGGATTGTCAAGCAAAATCGATTCAAGAATTTGGGTGAACTTCACAAGGAATGGACTGAGGCTGGGGTCAAGGCATCAAGAGCCACCACACACAGACGTGTCAAGGAATTTGGCTACAGTTGTCGTATTCCTCTTGTTAAGCCACTCCTGAACCACAGACGTCAGAGGCGTCTTACCTGGGCTAAGGAGAAGAAGAACTGGACTGTTGCCCAGTGGTCCAAAGTCCTCTTTTCAGATGAGAGCAAGTTTTGTATTTCATTTGGAAACCAAGGTCCTAGAGTCTGGAGGAAGGGTGGAGAAGCTCATAGCCCAAGTTGCTTGAAGTCCAGTGTTAAGTTTCCACAGTCTGTGATGATTTGGGGTGCAATGTCATCTGCTGGTGTTGGTCCATTGTGTTTTTTGAAAACCAAAGTCACTGCACCCGTTTACCAAGAAATATTGGAGCACTTCATGCTTCCTTCTGCTGACCAGCTTTTTAAAGATGCTGATTTCATTTTCCAGCAGGATTTGGCACCTGCCCACACTGCCAAAAGGACCAAAAGTTGGTTAAATGACCATGGTGTTGGTGTGCTTGACTGGCCAGCAAACTCACCAGACCTGAACCCCATAGAGAATCTATGGGGTATTGTCAAGAGGAAAATGAGAAACAAGAGACCAAAAAATGCAGATGAGCTGAAGGCCACTGTCCACAGAAACCTGGGCTTCCATACCACCTCATACTTTCCAGAAGGCCAACAATTCACTAAAAATGTTTTTTTTTATTGGTCTTATGAAGTATTCTAATTTGTTGAGATAGTGAATTGGTGGGTTTTTGTTAAATGTGAGCCAAAATCATCATCACAATTAAAAGAACCAAAGACTTAAACTACTTCAGTCTGTGTGCATTGAAACACGAGTTTCACAATTTGAGTAGAATTACTGAAATAAATGAACTTTTCCACGACATTCTAATTTATTGAGATGCACCTGTATATATGTGTGTGTGTGTATATAAAAATACTTTTATTCAGCAAAAGACAATAAATTCATCAAAAGTGAAAATGAAAACTTTTATACTGTTATAAAAGATAATTTCATGTTATTAAAAACTTTCTATTCATCAAATAATCCTGAAAAAATGTATCATAAATTTCACAAAATATTTTCAACATTGTTAATAAGAAAAAAATATTAATAATTAAACATCAATAATAACTGATAATAACTGAGAACCAAATTGAGCATATTAGAATCAAATAAATGCAGCCTTGTTGACACTTCTTTTAAAAACATTAAACATCTTAAATATTCCAAACTTTTATACTTTTACATTTACAATTACATTAATTACCTATTATTATTATTTTAGATTTCCCGAAATGCTTCTTTCTCAAAAAATACTGATAAATATTACTTAGCTGCTATCTCATCCCTGCATCTTGATATCAAGCTTGCCGGTGAAGGGATTTGTGTGTGTGTGTGTGTGTGTGTGTTGATTTAGAAACGGAGGCATGCTCGACTGTGTCCTAAGGTGAACAAGTGTCAATGGCCAGATATAGGATCTTTGTAAGGCTGCATTCTCTGTTTGAGTGAACTCTGTGGTGTGTGTGAAGGCAAGAACCAAGAAAAGTGGCTCTGCACAATGTGTGTCACAGCTCTGACTGGGAACAATAGAACAGGAACAGCTGGGCCTATCCAATCCTCATCTGTCCATTAAAAGGTATTAATGCTGCCCCATAAAGCCTCTTTAGAGATGCCACTGTGCAGAACGTGACAGACTGCACTCGATTTAAAGGCTTCGCTCTTAATTATGCAAACACGCTACGAAACCGCAGCTCCACTGAGGCTGTGTGGGTTAAAGGAACGTCTGTGATATTTTGAGGTGAGCGCGCATGTAGGGCATGTAGGTGGGTATGGTGGAAGGTATGAGTTGACGGGGTGAGTTTTTATTTAGGGTGTTGCATTCACATGCTGGTGTCAAACCCACGGCCAGCTGAAATGAAAGAAAAATGTTACCCGCTCACCTGACATTAACTGCCATGAAACACTTTAGCTAACAGATAAACATAAATCATTTCTGTTTGGCCTTCAGAATGTGATATTTGTATATTTTTTTATTTCTTTTTACTGAACTGAAATGTTTACTATTAAGTTTTTGTTGTTTCATCATTTGCACAGCTAAAACATCACTCACTTTGCCATTTTACTTCAATAACAAGGTTCATCCTAGCAGTCCAATGTCAAAATTTCAAATCCACCTACCATGAAAGGACTATTATTATTATAATGTTTGATAACACTTTAGTATTGGGACCAATTCTCACTATTAACTAGTTGCTTATAAGCATGCCTATTATTAATATATTGGCTGTTTATTACTACTTATAAAGCACATATTCTACATCCCTAATCCTAAACAATACCTAAACTTAACAACTACCTTACTAACTATTAATAAGCAGCAAATTAGGAGTTTACTTGTTAATGGCAAGAATTGGACTTTAAAATAAAGTGTAACCTATTTTTTTTTTTTTTTTTTAACAAAAGCCAAGATTCAGCGACACTAGTTTACAGATTACATGCAAATGAAACCTTCGCATTTATGAATATACATTTGCTTAATGTGAACCTCATATCTACTGTACACATGTAGTGAACAAACCTTAAAAATTACACTTTTGTCTTTGTTTTAAAAAGTACTTCAACTTTGTAAATGTTTGTCTTATTAGTAATAGATTTTAAGTTTTTAATTATGACAGAATTTCCTTTAGTTGTTAAAACCTTCTTAGAAAAGAGTTTTAGTCACAGCATTGTCACATTTTTTTATTTTGTATTTTTTGGAGCATTCCATCTTGAATGTTACATGTTTAAGACGGTTTGTCAAATTAAAGAGTACAAGTTTTTAAAAGTAATCTCACAACCAGTGCATTCCGTTCCATTTAATTCTGTCTTATATAAACGCCCTCTAAATAAATGCATCTCAGGCATATTAGCATGCTAAATTATACTGTACAACACTTTCTCATGAATGATCAGCAGACTAGTCACTCAGGCAACCCACTGACTAGTTCATGCATTTCTGGAGCTTCCTAGACCAAATGTACCTAAATCATTTTGCCACCAAAAAACATATTGGTGAAATTCTGATTTCCAGCCCGAATTGTCAATTTTAAATTACTTCCGTTGATCCCTAAAACATGAAATTCTGAAAAGATAAAAGGTGCCAACACACGTAAACCACTGAATCATTTCTTTGATGAGTCTGTTTTTATCTAAATAGCTTTAACATTCTTTAACAGTTTTGTCTAAGTTGTGAGTTTGCAGTATAACCTGAAAGAATGGACATAGTAAATTATTCAAATAAAAGAATAAACAAACACACAATAAACAGACATCTTTCCATTGCAATGTCCTCACTATTTTCAAATATCAGAAAAACATACAGTGCAATCAATTCACAAACTAATAGACACTTTTCACAGACTGTAATGACACATTTACACAATAATTAAATTAGTAAACCTAACAAATCAATTTTTTTCTTTCACAGCAGATGGTAATGCAAATATTATATTTTCCATGGATTACCATCAAGACCATTGTAATCTATGATGACATTCACTTCTGAGGTCCCTGGAAATGTGAAAAGGGTCTGACTGAACTAGTTCTTTTTAATCTATTTTTTAGACGTACAAATCAGTCAGCTACAAGTCAGCTCCTTCAAAAGTAACAGAATCATTAATATAACCTATAAGTATTTTTTTTTTCGTGATGCTTTCTTTGATCTTTTAGGCAGAGCATCATCTTCACTGACACTTGCAGCACAGAAATTACACTGAACAAGCACAGAACCAGATCTGTTGAAATCCTTACGCTTTCTATCCGCACACGATGTTGCTTCACCCTTCATCTTGCTCCAGTGTATAATGCTCAAGCATCAAAGTGGAAAGTGCTTATTGGAGCCACAGAGGTCGGGTTTAATGCAAGCAGACCCTGGGCTGGCTACTCTTTATTATGCAGTAGAAGTGTCAGGCCTGCTGAGACGCTCACTCTATACATCTTTGATGTGCAGTCACCCACTGACACTACCCAGCAGGCCCTGGGCTTGAAACGCTGACCAGTGTGTTTCTCTTCAGAGACAAGAAAAAGAAAACCAAGGAGAGAAAGAGAGAGACCTAAGGGGCAAATGACAGTAGTAATCAGCTCTACCATTATACCGTATGGAACCCGTGACTCACTGAAATATCAAAAACACACACACACACACACACACATTCCACAGAGTCTAATCACTTCAGTATGTCTTCGCTAACCCAAATTACCTCACGAAAACACATATAATCTCTCAGAGTCAAAAGCAGACACACAGTCCATTTAAACACACTCCAGTTTTCAGCAGTTCAAATGACTTCATGCACACACACTCTTGAGTATTGTTTTCTTTTCACAGAGAAGACACACCCTACACTGAACTCTATCCAACATTATATCACAAACATTTTCTTCGCTATCTAAATGAAGACATAAAATAGTCTTTACTGACCCAAACTTTTTGAATTTACAATATTTTCTTTCTTTCTTTTGTTTTGGGGGAAAATATGTGGAATTATATGGAACAGATTTAAACATGGTAAATGTCATTGGTACCCTAGTGAAAAACAAATATACTTAAATGTATCTGAAATACATTTATTTCATGCTAAGTATACTACAAATATATTTACATATTATGTGCTTAATAAAAATCCCCTGCAATTGTACTTTTAGTCTACTAAATTGTCTGCTAAAACTAATTTTGTACTCAGTGCACTTTAATTGTGCAGAAGTAGTGCTGAAGTCCAATTAAAGATATACAAAAGTATATTTGATTGTGCTAAAGTGGAACTATATTGCAAGTATACTTCAGGTACACTTTAAATATCTAGCATTTAAAAACCAATATTATTCAAAGATCATACAATCCTCATCAATAGTGACATTAAAACACATTTTGGGCCTATTATTAGGAAATGTGAATTGTGCACAAGTAGTACTCCAAATAAAGTTTAATTATAATTTTTAAATCAGTAAGTCTCAAGTGATTATGTAAGTAAATATGTTAACAGATAAGAATTATAATTAGTATGAAATAAATGCATTTTAAGTATATTACTCTTTTACTAGGGTAGCCAAAGGCAAAATCGCATTAGACAAAATAATTAATAAATAAACAATCAAGGAGTAGGGGGTACAAAAATAAAAATAAAAACTTGTATCTGACAATCAATATGCAGAATTGAAAAATGTAACAAAATAATAATTAAGAATTATTATATAATAATCATTATCAGACTGCAATAAAAACGTAATATATACACCAGAGGTGTTCAGATTGGATTAGAACTTGGCTTTCTGCAGACCAGTCAGGTTCTTCCACACTGACTAAATCAATCATTTCTTTTTTAACCTTGCCTTATACACAGAGGCATTGTCATGTTAGAATAGAAAAGGGTCCTGTCCAAACTGTTGCATTAAAATTAGAAGCACACAATTCCCTAGAATATCATTATATGCTTAAACATTAAGATTTGTACTCATGGAAATTACTAAAGTAGTCAAACCTGTTCATTAGAAGGGGGTGACCCAATACTTTTGGCAATATAGTGTACATATATATATATGTACATATAATGAATATTTTAATAACAACAAATACAAGTACTAATTATTTTAATATTACTAGTTGTCTGAGATTGTCTGAAATCATTCTCAATATTAAAGAATAATAGAGTCCACCCCACAGCTATAATGATAAAGGTACAGAGAAACAATATTGTTGGAATCACTTTCAGAATGATATTTTCCAGTTGATGAACGATGCGCTCAAATGACACCCAATCAGAATCCATCCTGCTATAGCTCCAGAAATTAAAGCAGCATACGAGCATTCTGTCACACTCCACTCGGTGGGAAACGAGGAGATAAACTTAAATACACAGACTTTAATGAACCAACAGGAGTACATGAAGACATTCCACAAAACATTAATCCAGGACAGAGAACAGACAGAAACTGAAGGCTTATAAAGACAGGGAAACAAAGGAGCAAACGAGATGATTAATTAACACAGGTGGAGACTGATGAAGGTGATTAACAAAATTGGAACTGAACGAGGACAGGATACAGGAAGGACCAAATATGAGCATAAACACAGGTACACAGGGAGCACATGGGGAGAAAAACACAAGACATAGGAACATAAGTCTGACATTACTCCTCCCTCCCAGAAGGCGCGTCCACGCACCTCCTAACATCCAACGGGGAGGGGGGGGGTGGGTGCTCTGGAGGCCCCTCAGGTCAGACATGGGATGGCAGGCCTCCAGAGCGGTACCCGTTCCGGGACCCATGGCGGATCAGGCAGTTCAGGGCACCATGGCAGAGCAGGGAGCTCATGAGGCCATGGCGGTGCAGGGAACTCAGGAGGCTATGGCGGAGCAGGGAACTCAGGCGGCCATGGCGGAGCAGGGAGCTCAGGAGACTATGGCGGTGCAGGGAACTCAGGAGACCATGGCGGAGCAGGAGACTCGGGCGGCCATGACGGAGCAGGGAGCTCAGGAGACCATGGTGGTGCAGGGAACTCAGGAGGTCATGGCGGAGCAGGAGACTCGGGCGGCCATGGCGAAACTGTCTCCGAGGGATCAAGAGCCCTCCCTGGGCTTGACTGGGGATCAGGAGCCCTCCCTGGGCTTAACGGGGGATCAGGAGCCCTCCCTGGGCTTAACGGGGAATCAGGAGCCCACCCTGGGCTTAACTGGGGATCAGGAGCCCTTCCTGGGCTAGACAGGGGATCAGGAGACCTTCCTGGGCTAGACAGGGGATCAGGAGCCCTCCCTGGGCTTAACGGGGAATCAGGAGCCCTCCTTGGGTTTAACTCGGGAACTGGAGCCCTCTGTGGGCTAAAGTCAGGAACAGGAGCCCTCCATGGGCTAAACTCAGGAACTGGAGCCCTCCGTGGGCTGGACTCGGGAACTGGGATGCACTTACGTGGAGCTAGCACTGGAAGGCGCACTCAAGGAGCCGGCACAGCAAAGCGCTGTCGAAGAGCTGACACTGGAGCGTACTCAAGGGCTGGAGCCGACACTGGAGCGAGCTCTGGGGCTGGAGCCAACACTGGAGCGAGCTCTGGGGCTGGAGCCGACACTGGTGCGAGCTCTGGGCTGGAGTGAGCCGTGACTGGCGGGCTTGACTTCGGAGCGGCAGGCGGGCTTGAGTGAACGGCAACCCGCGAACTTGACTTCGGAGTGGCCGGCGGGATGGAGAGAGCCGCAGCCAGCGGACTTGACGGGGGAACTGCCGGCGGACTTGACGGCGGGCTGGTTCTGGCTCGGGCGCGGACATTCTCCAGACACTGGAAGACACCTTCCCTCCAACTTAGTCCAGAGGTGTCTGGGAGGTCCAAGGGGCGCTGGTAGTTGGCCCCGAGCCAGAACAGGGAATTGTTGGTGGTGTCCTCCAATGCCGTTGCCGCGGCGAGCCCGCAGAATTCCCCGGCGTACTCGAAGAAGGGGAGATCTCGACGGGCTAGGGCAGCGAATCGTGTGCCGGTTTCCATGCCACGGGAGAAAACAAGGTAAACAAAAGACTTTTCAAAAAACGGAAACAAAAATCGGGGGAAAAAGCCGCCACTCACTTTCTGTTTTGGTCCTGGATTCTGTCACACTCCACTCGGTGGGAAACGAGGAGACAAGGAAATAAACTTAAATACACAGACTTTAATAAACCAACAGGAGTACATGAAGACATTCCACAAAACATTAATCCAGGACAGAGAACAGACAGAAACTGAAGGCTTATAAAAACAGGGAAACAAAGGAGCAAACGAGATGATTAATTAACACAGGTGGAGACTGATAAAGGTGATTAACAAAATTGGAACTGAACGAGGACAGGAAACAGGAAGGACCAAATATGAGCATAAACAGGTACACAGGGAGCACATGGGAGAAAAACACAAGATACAGGAACATAAGCCTGACACATACGTTGAAAATAAACAGACAATACCATTCGCTGGTGTGGACGCTAATGTCGTTATCTTTATAGTTATAATTCTTGTTGTGAATGGGGCTTTAGAAAAAAAAAAAAAGGAAAGTTCACCCCAACCCTAAACATAACCATAAGTGACGTACAAGCACAATGTATATAAAACTGTGCAAATATATGAATTAGCAATTGATTCTGTCATTTATGCAAACAACACAGTCGAATGCACAGCGTTATACTGTTGTTGCATCCTATTCTTTGGAGACCCACAAAAAAAAAAAAAAAAAGGCAGAAAACTGTGAATATTGCTAAAATATTTTGCCATACGGCTTAGTTTCTATCTGTAGTTATTCAAGTTGCATCTTTAAATTCTGCAGAAATCTGCAGTGAGTTTGTGGGTGTAGATTTCCTGTAAGCCTGCCCATCATACCTTCCCTGACCACGCTACTGATGCAGTGTTTTACTCTCACCTGTATTTAAAGCACAGCACGATCCTTATTTCCTCCACATTGCTTTGTGTTCAGAAGAGAATCCTGAGAGAAACAGAAGGAGAGACACAGATTAATATTATAATGTGATAAACAGCTTTATAGTCTGCTCTGACCTGGATTATAGACCTTTGTGCAGAACAACAGCCAGAAAATGATAAAAGAAAAATGTCAATCACTCTAGGACAGTTTAATCACAATCAACCTTTCTATATCCCCACACTCAATAGTATTAGCTGCTATTTTAGGGACAGATTACATCATGTTGGTACTCACCCAGACACCTAGTCAAACCCCTCTCAAACAAATGAAGCCCTAGTCAACCTTATCCAGACCTCTGACAATCAGTAGGGCTGCATGATATATATATATATATATATATATATATATATATATATATATATATATATATATATATATATATATATATATATATATATGTATACATATATATACACAGTGCCCTCCAAAAGTATTGGAACAGTAAAGACAAAATTGCTCTGTTGGCTGTGGAGTCAAGACATTTACAAATACGATTAAAAGATGAATATGAGACAAAACTACAGAATGTCACATTTTATTATTGGGTGGTTCAACACATAGATGTTTTACCAGCTAAGAAGTTCAGCACTTTTAGAGTTTCATCCCCTATCTGATGTGAGCATAAGTATTGGAACAGTTGCCTCACAGGTCTTTCTAAGTGATCAGCTGTGTCCTGTTGCATTAATTCTTCAGATATTAAAAGCAGGGAATGTGTCGTATCAGTTATATCCATTATTTCTGCATTCTGAATCTTGCATTCGATGATGACACACACAGACCAGGATGAAGATGAAGGAGCTGACTTTGAGAGAATATCAAGCAATTTGGATGCTAAAAGAAAAGAAGAAGTCAATTATAGCTATAGCAAAAACAAAGGGCATGAAGAAATCAAGAGATCAAGAGTTTGGAAACCACCAGCGACACCAGCAACCAACAACTACCTGATCGGCTGAGAAAACAACAGTGGTTGTTGACAGACAAATCATAAAATCTGTGAAAATGAACCCTAAAACCCTAAAAGACGTGTCTGTAAAATCACTTCCAGAAAGCTGGGGTGATGCTCTGACAATCTACTGTCCTCAGGAGACTTTGACACAGAATTACAGATGCTACACAGCAAGATGCAAACCTCTGACCAGCACCAAAAATAGAAAGGCAAGATTAGAGTTTGCAAAAAAGCACAAAGGTGAGCCAGAAGAGTTTTGGAACTGTGTTTATGGACCGATGAGACAAAGATGAACCTTTATCTAAGTGATGGGAAAGCAAAAATGTGGAGAAAAAAAGGGAAATGCAAAAGATCCCAAGCATACAGCCTCATCTGTAAAGCATGGTAGAGGTGGTGTCATGGCATGGGCATGCATGGCTGTCTCTGGAACAGGCCCTCTCAACTTTACTGATGACTTAATGTATGATGACAGTAGCAGAATGAATTTGGAAGGGTACAAAACCATCTTGCCTACCAATATTCAAGAAAATGTCACCAGATTCATTGGGAAATGCTTCATATTGCATCAGGACAATGACCCAAAACACCCTGCCAGTTCAGTCAAGGACTTTAACAGGGCAAAGAAATGGAAAGTCTTAGATTGCCCAAGTCAATCTCCAGATTTAAATCTGATTGAACATGAATTTCACCAGCTGAAGAGGAGAGTAAAGGCAGAAACTCCCCAAAACAAGCAACAATTGGAATTGGCTGCATTAAGTATTTCAGGCTAAGAAAAGTATTTCAAAGGATGAGACCAAGAGTCTGGTGATGTCTATGGGTCACAGACTCACTGCTGTGATTGTGCGCAAGGTATCTGCAACTAAATAATAGCTTTTAATCTTTTATAGCTGCCTTATGTTCAACTGTCCCAATACTTATGCTCACATCAATGAGTGGGATGAACTCTAAAAGTGCTGTTCTTTTTATTTGGTAAAACATGTATGTGTTGAAACGGCTAATAATAAAATGTGACATTCTGTAGTTTTGTCTCATATTCATTTTTTAATCATATTTGCAAATGTCTTGACTCCACAGCCAACAGAGCAATTTTGTCTTTACTGTTCCAATACTTATGGAGGGGACTGTATTGTTTCTCATTTTATTTTATTTTGTTATTATTATTATTATTATTTTTTTTACAATTTCTTCACTTAATGTATGTAAAAGATTGCTGAACACTAAGAAGTCATAGGTGTCATGTTTTATTTAGCCAGAAAAAGTCATGCATACTGAATAAGCCATTTTCTGATTTTAAATCCACTTGATAATAATTGAAATACCTTTAATAATAAGTGTATGTCAATTAATTATCCAAATAGTTTTTCACATATTGCCTTTATATTTCTTTCGTAATCCAACAAAGAACCCTCCAAACCAAAACTATCCCGACAGCTTATTCACGTGACATCATGATATTTAGCCTTTTTTATGTGACATTTTGGGGGAGGTTCAATGTGACAGACACTGATAGCTTTTCTCATACACTAGATTGACAGATATCAACATTATTTGCCTAATAACTTACATAGCGTGGTGCTAATACTGCCTGCTTTTTCTGCAGTCTGTTTGAGATGATACATGAGATGATACACTTCTCCCAAGACAGAAGAGAAGTGTGACACTACAGAGTGTAACTCTACATAAAACACGCACGCAAAAGCAAAGCACAGATGATAGAAAAAAAAATTAACCTCCAAGGAGAGCTATATTTAGGACAAACCCATTTTCTTAATTAGGTTTGAACTATAGGCAGAAAAACCAACTTTGCATTCAACATGGATTAAGAATTTAAATGATTTAAGAATAAATTGATCTTTGTTAAATGAACAGCCACTGTTTGAAAGATAATTATTATAGAAAGCAACAACATCTGATCTGTTCTGTAATTATGTAATTTTGTTCCAAGCAAATGCTATTTTTTCTGTGGAACACAAAGAAAAGAGACTTGATGAACTCCAACTGAACGTACAACATATCTTTATCTCCAAAAAAAAAAAAAAGAAAAAAAGAAAAAAAAAAAGAAACATCAAAAATGCATTTTGAAAGTTTTTTTTTGTCTTGTCGTTGTAGTTACTATGAACTGTAATATAACACGAGATACTATGCTAATTATTTCTAGATATTATATTATGCTATACTATATATACTATACATTTGTATTTCACAGAAAATAGCATCACACAACTTTGGTACTACATGATAATATTTTTTTTCTTTTCATTCTTTCATTTTTTGTTAATTTTTTATTTATTTATTTATTTTTGTTGTTGAATTATACCTAAAGTGAGGTATTTACTGTAGCTAAGAACAAGTCCGGCCCAACTGAATTTAGAGCAGGCAATGACATTAGAATGTGACAACATGTCCCTTGTGTCACATATCACATAAAAAAATGTTGGTGCACTGCCTTAATATCCTTTTATTCACAAAAAGATACCAAAACAACATAAGGGTTCAGAGATCTTCAGCCAGACATTGTATGTGTGGAGCAGGCAGAGGGAAATCTTTAATTGAGGGTTCTGCTGTATTTTTAGAACAGCTTGGATGTAAACTAGAGGAAGCTCTCACTCTGTACAGCTCACAGAAGGGAAAACCTTTCATTTTCTGTCACACGAGGGCTGTTTGTGAGTGTGTGTGCTGGATGGTTTAAATCAAACATTTTGAACTGAATTTTGTAGTCATTTTTAATTCCTTTTTTGAGTTTCTAATTTTTTACTGTGCCACTAAACGTTTGTCTTTATCAGTTATGGGGGGAAAGTGAAAAATAAAAAAAATAAAATAAAATAGTAAAACATAAACTGAAGTAATACATGAATCCAACCCTGTTTCTTAAAAACAACAACAAAACTTTTTATTTATTTTATTTTCTGCATCCTTTTTAGATTTATCTGGCAGAACAAAATAAAATTGCTTTAATTTCAACATATAACATAGTGCTAAACAAATAATGCCATTGTAATACATCAAATTTTATAGCCCTAAAAATACCCAAATTAAAATCTAAATGAAAGAGCACTGACAAAAAATACAAATAATATAACTAATTTAAAAATTCAAACTCAAAATCACACTGGTATAGTATGTGTCAGGCTGTATGCTGTTTATTTTCTCCACATGTTCAGTCTTCTTCGCTCTAGGTCTAGTGAACTCCCAGCATGCACTACTTTCTTTTTCTACCCTCGATTTGTCCATCTCTATCATCATGTGGGGTTCTCGTGAAGATGCAGTCCTGAGGCTGTTGTGCATTCAGCTGGATGCAAGCATTCACTCACACACACACACACACACACACACAAACACACAGACGCTTTATATGTCAGAGAGAGGACAGCTCAGACCATAGGCAACAGAAGAAAAAAAGCATCTCACATTCAAGCGAACGTTATTTACTGACTGATAGTGGCATGGCGGGATATTCACTGCTGAAGACACAAAGCTGCACTGTTGCCTGCGAACAACACATACGCACACCCATACAAATGATCGAAAACACAGCAAGACAATTCACTACATGAATTATGCACAAACAACCTCCAGAGAGCAGAGGCACACAGATGTCTTTTGTTTGGGTCTGTATAATGTAAACACTTGACGTAGCTGAGTTTAACAGGAATAGAGCATATCATTAAATCCAGTGACACACCAACATTCTTGGTTGAAATGAAAATGCTCATTTTAAATCTGCTTTTCTTTGGAATAATCTATTCTATTAGTTAGTGTAGTTAATTTATGCTTGTGCAATGTTGATCAGTGTAAAACTGACTTAACTTACTCTTTCAAACAGATGTCTTGCATCTTTGGCAAACTGTTATGATTAACAGATTAACAGAACAGAACCGATTTTTATGTAAATGTATTACATGTGATGTTGTGTTAGCCACTGCCAACTGTATATAATGCAGGCAGAGAGTGGACAAACCAGCACCAACTAGAATTTTTTGTGTATTTTGTATTTATTGTGTATTTTTTTTAAACATTTTTTTTGTATATTGTTTTTTCCTATTTACTTATTCTATTTTTACTCTTTTTATTATCTGTGACTCATCTTGTCACTGTCATTCTGTCTGTGCTGTGGAAGCCTCTGTCACCGTAACAAATTCCTCATATATGTAAACATACCTGGCAATAAAGCTCTTTCTGATTCTGATTCTAAAAAACACTCAGGCCTGAAACATACTCTATGCAAATGCGGACACTTCTAGCTACACAAGCTCAATTTGATGCACTGCTGTGTTCTGAAATGTGTCAGTGCATCTCATAATGCAACATAGATAGGCATTGCATTCTTGTTAATAAAGTCCTTTTTGAAAACTCCCTAGCTGCTCTGCATTTGGGACCTGTCCGCAAAAACCTGTCAGGATCTCCCAGCCCAAAACCCTTCGAAAACAAAGTAGAAGAACCTGACCAGTGGACAAACTGTTTAGAGGGACCAGCTAGCAACCTCAGACTGTAAAGTAAAATATGGAAGCCCGTTTCTGCCACTGAATAAAAAACAAAGGTAACTTTTTATCTCACAATTCTGACTTCATAACTAGCATATAATTATGCCCAAATATTTAATATTATATCTAACAATTAATGAAAATAAGTGTTGGGATGGAGAATTCCATCAATTTACTGTAACTGGGAGTACTGTTGAATTTTGTCCAATTAATAGTATAATCAGAAATCTGTGAATATGATGATATAGTCTTAAAAAGTTCCATTAAGGAATTAGATGGATCTTGAAGATACAACAATATATCACCTGCATACAAATTTATTTTATGTTCCATATTTCCAATAGATATGCCTTGTATATTAACATTCTGGCAAACTGCCGCTGCCAATGGCTCAATGAAAATACCAAACAACAAAGGAGATAGAGGACATCCTTGTCAAGTACCTCTTTGTAATAAAAAACGATGTGATTCCATTCATAATAACTGAAGCCTTAGGTTCATTATAAATAGTCTTTATCCAATGTATTAACGAATTTCCAAAACCAAATTTTTCCAAGACAGCAAATGAAATTTCCATTTAACTTTATCGAAAGCTTTTTCGGCTTCTAAAGACACTATTATTGCCTGTGTTTGATTACACTGTGATTTATCAATTATATTGAAAAGTCTTCTTAAATTACTTGAGGAATGACGACCTTTAATGAATCCAGTTTGATCTTATGAATAATTGTAGAAATGATTGATTCCAGACAAGATGCAAGAGCTTTAGAAATCATCTTAATATCTGTATTTATTGACGATAAGGGACAATAACTAGAAGGCAAAGTTGGATCTTTTTAGTGTTAAGTGTTCATACAGTCACAGACATGTCTGTTAGTCGATCAGAGGTGTTAAGTCATGTGTTTCAGCGGAAGCTCATAGAGTTCTGCACTTTCATAAATATCTTCATAATAATGGACATTCTGTAAATAAAAAATTCACTGTGCATTGTGGTCAGCTTCATGGACTGTATCATGAGAGCCAAACTCAGTCAGTGAGCTCACAATGAACTTTCATGTGGTTCAATACACAATTGTATCTAAACGTAGGATTGAATTCGAAACTGCTCTGACTGACGCTGATAGCCATACCAATGGAAGGGATGAAGAAAAGTTAAAATACAGCTGTGCATTAAGTCAAGCCCGCATTGTATTTGTGCCCATCTCCTGTAAACATTACAACAGTGACTAAAGTAAATATCAAAGATGGCGAAGTCTCAAACGGCAAAGTCTTTTCACATTTCACGCAACAAAAGTTCAATAAGGTGCAATTTCATCCATCAAATATTAATTTACCCCAATTATGATCATATTACCCCAATTTTACAGTCTCTGAACTGGCTACCCATTAAGTTCCGTGTCAGTTGCAAAATATTATTACTTACCTATAAAGCCCTTAATGGGTTAGCTCCTGCGTACCTAACTAGTCTTCTACCACGCTACAATCCAACACGCTCCCTAAGGTCGCAAAACTCTGGACTTTTGATAGTACCTAGGATAGCAAAGTCCACTAAAGGAGGTAGAGCTTTTTCGCACTTGGCTCCCAAACTCTGGAATAGTCTTCCTCATAACGTTCGGGGTTCAGACACACTCTCTCGGTTTAAATCTAGATTAAAGACACATCTCTTTGGCCAAGCTTTCAAATAATGCATCTCATAATCTTGTACTGCAGTTATATCTGATCAAATGCACATTATTATTCTTTAGCTTAGGTTAAACAAATCAATTTTGCTTGGTTGGAACAGCAGCTATGCTAATTATGTCTCTATTTGTTTCTCTGTTTCTGCCACGGGGTTGACATCCCGTATAGGGCTGCAACTAACGATTATTTTGATAATCGATTAGTTGGCTGTTTATTTTTTCCGATTAATCGGATTTTAAAAAAGCTAAATTTTCTTCTTTTGTTTTATTGACAAAAACACTTCCACATTCTACCCAATGTCCTTCAAATAAACGAGCCAACTGAATGCTATGAAAACATACAGTGCTTAACAATTTATTAGACCACCTGTCAAAATAAAGAGAAAACACAAATATTTTAGGAATCTGTGAAAGAATCATTTAAATCTAAAAATGTTATTGTCATTTATTGGGCAAATAACAAACTGAAACAACTAAATTTTTATTCACATAAAAAAATAGCCTCCTGCCTTTCATAACAGCATGCATTCTTGCTGGCATTGTTTAGCTACTAGATCTTCATTCTTTCATAGATAACAGAAATAATTATGTTATAGCATTAGAAATAGCCCACTGTTACTAAAGAGCTTATGCATATTGGAGGACTAACCAATACAGATAGCTAAAAAATGATTTTAGTAAACACCAATACTGTTAGTTTAGAGCAGCAGTGGCACAAAGCTTACATTATTTGTTATAAACCTTAAATACATTTGTTTTAATAAATTTGTTAAGCACTGTATATAGACCTATAGTTTAAAATCTCTTAATCAAAAATTAAGATAATAATAAAAATAATAAAGATGAATAAAAACAAACTCAGCGTTAACCAACTTTTTGATCACGGTCACATTTACTGTAATTTCTTTATCCTGTAAAAGGCGGCTATGAAGCATCTGATATTTATATTCAGGCAACTATACGCGGTTATCCCTTTACAGTTCCTACTCTCATAAAATACATGTTGCATTACATGTTGACTTTTAAACCTCAATTTAACGTTCAACAACAGTTATTTCAGCACAATGAATATTTTTGCACTGAATATTAATCGCTCTCTGACGCGCTCACGTGCCCGCCGCACCTGCGCTCATTCAGTAAAGATTTAAACTTAACACAGACTGTCATGGCGGAACTTTATGCAAAAATGTAAATGCTCGCGTGAATTTGTGACATTTACAGATAAGGATATGACCGTAAACTGAACGTTTTTGCACTGAGGACGCACACGCATCTGTCAAAGCGCCTGACAAGGCAAGTCATTACGCTAATGCATTAACTTAAAGCTTAAAATAAAAAATTCTCATGTTTTGGGCAGCTTGGGTCACGTACTTCTCCCGCAGCATCTCATTCTGTTTCCTCCACTATTTTTAGATGCATTTTGGCCATAGAAATACGTTATTCAGTGCTGTAGCGTTAATTTGACGCGACCGGCTGAAGTTGGACGTGCACTGTGGGCAGACCCGACTAATAATCGATTTTATCGATTAGTTGTTGCAGCCCTAATCCCGTGGTAACTAGGATTTACACAAGCTTCAGTCTGGATCCAGAACACCTGAGAAGAGATGATGCCAACCCCTCAGAGGATGCCAACCCTGAAACAACTTACAGAACTACCAAATCTTGCTATAAGTTTGATGTCAACATATAATAATTGCTGTTAATAGTGTTCATCGTCTGTTTGATTACGTCTTTAATTGATTTTTCCGTACATTTCTGCCATATGTACATTAACTGACATAGTCACCAATGATAAGCTATTACTAAATATATTGTAGAAACTTAATTTTCTGTACAGCGCTTTGCAACGATTTGTATCGTGAAAAGCGCTATACAAATAAACTTGAATTGAACTGAATTTACAGATGGCAGCTCTTGAGTTGTGGAGTGAAGCATTTGAGTTTTGTGCAGACCACAAAACTGACTGAAGTAGCTCCAGTGGTGGACAGTGACCGGATCCAAACCTTCAGATAAAACAGAGATCGTATCTGCTTCTCTGAAAGTTATCAAACCACACATGAAAAACCCCGAACACGATAGACATGTACATATGCAGCTGCAAGACACATATGCGCAGCCCCCTCACACTGTATGACAGTCAACCAGTTGTCCAGTGCGGTTCTGTTCACAGCATGGCTTTGCCAAAAATACGGTTGAGAGTAGACATGTGCCAGTAGACATTTTAATAATACTTTTCCCATCAACTGGTCACAATGCACAACACCTGCATTGTAAACATTATGTAAACAAACACGGATGAAAAGCGCATGGCAGAGCGCGTGAAGGAGACGCACTGAATGAAAGCGCACATTCACTCTCTGACAGCAGATGGCGCTGATGGAACCACAGAAATGCAGCTGTTACCCCGGAAACCCCGAACAGCTGCTACTTTCTGAAACATATTTAAATGATTTAAACAGACATTCAGATTTTTGTATTCACAGCGGTGTTCATTAAGTGCCAAATACTTAGATTTCAGTTATTATTTTCAAATAGTATTTATTTTCAAACTTTTTTTTACATTTTAATCTAAAATACAACATGCCCTAGATATTGTTTGATTTATTCAACTCTTGCAGCTTTGAATGGAATTTGGCTGATGATACACAGGGCAACTTTTTGAGCAATGTTGCCGGGCAACTTTGGTTAATGTTGCCGTCAACGGGCAACCAGGTGAGACACAGGGCCCACGACCGATCTAAAGTATCCAGATAGAAAGTGCCCAAGAAACATTGCTCAAAAAGTTGCCCCATGTATCATCAGCCTTAATAAGCAACTTTTCACTCGAGGAACAATTCTAATGTTTAAATTACTATATTTTGATTGACACAACTTGTGTATTTATAACACATTAGTGTGTAGAAAATTTTCAACACTTCCTGTGTAAGCAGGAATAACACATTGGTTGAGTTAAAACTAACACAAACTGTGTTGTCCATAACACGTTTTCAACACATCCTTTTTAAGAGTGTAGGCAATTTCAATATTTAATAACATGTTGTTAAAATCAAAAGTTGCTACTGTGTTATTTAATAAATCCGAGTTAACATGAACTAACAGTTGTATTTTTTTTAACAAAGATTAATAACTTCTGTAGCAAATGTAGCTATTGCTCATTGTTAATGTTAATGCATTAACTAAGGTGGTAACACTTTAGGATAAAGAACACATATTCACTATAAACTAAGAGTTTTCCCTGAACAAACTCCTTATTTGCTGCTTATTAATAGTTAGTAAGGAAGTTGTTGAGTTTAGGTATAGGGTAGGATTAAGGGATCTAAAATATGATCATGCATAATAAGCCATTAATATGTTTATAAGTACTAATAAACAGCTAATATGCTAGTAAGCATGCTAATAAGCAGGTAGTTAATAGTGAGAATTGGTCCTTAAAAGAAAGTGTTACCACTAAGGGTCACTAATGAAATCTTATTGTAAAGTGTCGCCTACTGATCTTTATAATTGTTTTGCACTTTAATCAGGGTGAAAATTTTTACTTTATACATTTTTTGCATATTACTTTATTGTATTTTAATGTTCAATTATTTTTGTTATAAGAAAAGAGTTATTAAACCTGTTTATGACAACACTTTTTTACAACTAAATTTCAATATCATAATAATACCGTATACTGTGATAAAAGCATTAGCAATTAATCACAACATGAAAATTTGATACTGTCACATGCCAAGTTGAGAGTCCTAAAAATTTATGGCTGTAAGTACGGTTATAGAATACGGTTGTCGGTCCCTAAATAAAACGAAATGTTTGTTAATATTAGAAGATTATTATTAGGAGAATACTGTGAAGATATTAGAAAAGGTAGCATCCTCACAACTATGTTCCTTCTTAGAGAAAAATGCTATATGTAAGGACTTCCAGTCAGGTTTTATGCTTATCATTTTATGCTAAACGACCTGCTCTTATCATCTAATCGTGGTTGGATCTTATTGCCGCATTTGACACTGTCGACCACAACATTCTTTTAAATAGACAAGAAAATTATGTTGGCATTAGAGGAAGTGCACTGGCATGGTTCAAATCGTACTTATCTGACCGCCATCAATTTGTGGCAGTAAATGAAGAGGTATCATACCAATCACAAGTGCAGTATGGAGTACCTCAAGGCTCAGTACTAGGCCCCTTACTTTTCACGCTTTATATGTTACCTTTGGGAGATATTATTAGGAAACATGGTGTTAGCTTTCACTGTTATGCTGATGATACTCAGCTCTATATTTCTTCGCGACCCGATGAAACATACCAATTTGCAAAACTAACGGAATGTATCGTTGATATCAAAAACTGGATGACTAGCAATTTCTTACTGCTAAATTCTGAAAAAACAGAGGTGTTAATTATTGGACCAAAAACTTTTGCATGCAATAAACTAGATCAACTGTCTAATACTTGATGACTGCTCTGTAAATTCTTCGTCATCAGTTAGGAACCTAGGCATACTTTTTGATAGCAATCTTTCCTTCGGATAAACGTGTTTCTAGCATTTGTAAAACTGCATTTTTTCATCTTAAATATATATCTCTAAATTACGACGTATGCTCTCAATGTCAAATGCAGAAACATTAATTAATGCGTTCATGACCTCGAGGCTAGATTATTGTAATGCTTTTTTGGGTGGTTGCTCTGCATGTTTAATAAACAAACTCCAGCTGGTTCAAAATGCAGCAGCTAGAGTTCTTACTAGAACCAGGAAGTATGATCACATTAGCCCGGTTCTGTCAACACTGCACTGGCTCCCTATGAAATATCGTATACATTTTAAGATCTTGCTAATTACCTATAAGGTCCTGAATGGTTTGGCACCTCAGTATTTGAGTGAGCTCTTATCACATTATAGTCCTTCAAGTCCGCTGCGATCTCAAAACTCTGGCCATTTGATAACACCTAGAATATCAAAATCAACTGCGGGTGGGAGATCGTTTTCCTATTTAGCGCCCAAACTCTGGAACAATCTACTTAACACTGTTCGGGAAGCAGACACACTCTGTCAGTTTAAATCTAGATTAAAGACCAATCTCTTTAACCTGGCTTACACATAATACACTATCGCATTTCTATAATTCAAATCCGTTAAAGGATTGTTAGGCTGCATTAATTAGGTCAACTGGAACCGGGATCACTTCCCAAAACACCCGATGTACTTGTTACATCGTTATAAGAATGGCATCTATGCTAATATTAGACTGTTTCTTTCTTATTCCGAGGTCACCGTAGCCACCCGATCCAGTCCGTATCCAGATCGGATGGTAGATTAGCACCTAGAGATGACCTCTACAGCCCTGAACGTCAGCGGAGATCAGGACAACTAGATGAGCCCCAGAGACAGATCCCCAGTGAAGACCCTGTCTCCTAGACGGCCATCGGGACTAGACCACAGGAACCAGATGAGTCCTTTGCACAATCTGACTCTGCTGCAGCCTAGATTTAAACTGCTGATTTTGTCTGGCCAGAGTAGAATGACACTTATTTTGACACACTATTTCCCCGTCTAAATACTGTAAAGCTGATGTAAAGCCACCCAGTTTTATATCAAGCTGATGTAAAGCTGCTTTGACACAATTTGCATTGTTAAAAGTGCTATACAAATAATAGTGACTTGACTTGACTTGAATGCAAACGTATTAATGACTCAGATAAGGGCTGACAACCATATTCTGCTGCTGTGTGAACATGGCCAAGGTTAATGTGTTAATTACCAACAATTATTATAAGCATTAATAATTAACTAATTTAATTTCTTTTTATTTTCACACAGTTAAAATAGTTAGTTAAATAGTTCCAATAGTTTTTTGTACCTAGCTATGGTACAGACATTGGTAACGAGAACTGTGAAAATTTACTGCCATTGCCACCAATTACTACACTAACTCTAACATTATTAAGATCTCTAGTTGCTGCATGAAAGGATGCTCATACTGAGAGCGATGAAGCCATTTGTGTGAACACACTTTTAAATGCTTCTCAGGTTTCCACCATGTCTATGGTTATACTAAAGTTCAGCTGTGCATAACTACTTAAGTTACCACTGTCCTGTTAATGCTAAACCATTAATACTATTAGTTTAAATTGTTATTCTATATATATTCAGTTAATGCCTAATATTTAGCCAATGTTTTGTATCCAAACAAGCAACGGTTCAGATGAAGAGGGTGTTTGATAAGAGACAGAATGTGGCTGTGTTTGTGTGATTCAGCGTTGGCCCTGGGGACTGTGAGGAAACAAACTGTTCCAGCTAATTGAATTCCTTTAGAAAGTCTGCTTCTCAGACAGCAGTCACCATCAGCCACACACACACACACACACACACACACACAGTCTCTCTTATAATGACACACCATATCACTAAAGACAGAGTGGCAAAACATCTCCATTTTAATATTTTGAATTTAGGAGGCTAAGCATCCCACCAAGACATGTGATATAGTGTCTCGCATCCCACCAAGACATGTGATATAGTATCATTTAATCATTTCATTTGAGTCACCACACTATACTACTGCTAATAGAACAATTTTAATTATTGATACTTATAACAAATTGAGTCCAAATCGTATCATAAGCAGAGTCTTATGGTTATGATGTTATCCTCAATATTCATTCTGTACACTGATCATGCAACACTAACTGGGGTAGACTGGTGTAAATTTCACAGGACATTTTCGTATTTGGCCAAATGGTATTTTTACACAGAGCTCCTAAACTTTTTCTGAAAATGATGTCATGAATTATTACAGACTTGTTAGCATGCACACTTTGATGGCCTGAAAGACTACGCAGTTTGTAGACAGTTCAAGACTAAAAAACAACATTTGACAGCGCAAAAGCTTGTTTAGTTTGGTCAGTGGGACAGCACACTGGATATGCCCTGGCCAAGCATTTCACAGCTGCATTTGAATACTTGTGTAAAGTACGTTTCTGGTCTGAGGCTACAAAGTGGCCAATTGTTGAGTCCTTCTATGTATTGGCTGATGTTCTCTCTCAAAGAACAGGCATAGGCTCCCTACGCAAGGGCAGAGCAGTACACCGTGGGCCGTGGTGATATGTGATGACCTCAGCAGAGGCTGGGGGTGGGGCAGCTGAGACGAAAAAGAGCCGGACCCACTCTAGACTTTCCACTGGTCAACCACACACACAGAAAGAACAGCTGGATCAGAAGATGAATACCTAAAAGATCCACTTTATCCTAAAACAAAAGTACCAACATTTTATTTAACTGTCTTGGATTTTTACTTTCTCAGAAGAATATGCAAGAAAATGAATTCAATCAAATCCTGGTGGATAAAGTCTCAAATCTTGCACTATTTCCAGATGAATGAAATTTAAATGCATTGAGAGCATATACTGTATGAGATTTTAGAACTTCTGAAAAGATATTTGGTTTTATTGGTAAGATGTAATTTCAGTCTGTTCCTTACACACTATCAGTATATTACAGTAGTGCTTTTATATATATTTTTTTCCTTTAGAAGCTTGACATTATTAATAAGTTTTGGGGAAAGTTACTTTTAAAAGTAATACATTACAATATTTCGTTACTCCATGCAAAAGTAACATTACTTTTGCAATACTTCTTGTCACCTGGGCTGAGCATGCTTATTTGCTTTTTAATGACAAAACAACAACAACAACAACAACAACAACAACAACAAAAACTTTAAGTTATATTTTTGGCAACTGTAAGGACACTTTCATACCAAAAGTGAAATTAATAAGCCTCAGGCTGAAGGAAATGCCTCTACACTAGATTTATCTCAAAATGGGGACAGAAGAGATATCAATGAATAAATGGGAAAACAAAGTAACTTGCGTTACTTATTTGAAAAAGTAACTCAGATATTTTGTTGTAAATTTGAAAGTAATGCTTTACTTTACTAGTTACTTGAAAAGGTAATCTGAAAACGTAACTCGTGTTACTTGTTAAGCATTAGCCCCAACTCTTCTTGAGCACTACGAACACAGAGCTATGTTAAAAATGTTCCAAACTAAAAAAGTAGGCCTAATACCTATTTGGAATGACACGAGGGTGAGTAAATAATGACAGAATTTTCATTTTTGGGGAAAGATATTGCTTTAACCACTGGTGAATGGGTTTGCAGGTCAGTTTATAATTGGCAGACTCTCTCCTTATGCACACTTGGTGAAGATAAAGTGTACAATATTTTGATGTTAAAATACCTTCTCCTATCACAACTTAATATGCAATGACAACTAAAATAAGCCATTCGTAGGATGATTCTCCTGAAAAATGTAAATGCTGCAACACTGGCTCAACCAATGGCGGATGAATTCATTTCTCGCCCAAGGAAGGACAGGTGGAGTCATTATTTGGCTATTCAGGGGTGTGTTTTCCGGAAGCAAGTTTCATCGTTACCAACATAGTTTAACGATACTTTCCCAAAATCATGCTTCTAATGAACATTCGTGAACGACACCACAATGTTGTGTGGTTGGAACTGCAGCTCTCCACCTGTGGTTAGAAGCATAGTTTCAGTTTCTTGATTGTATAATATGTGAACTTAAATAGATCATGCTCTTGAGCAGACTTAGTAAGCTAACGTTCAATACGTACACAATTTTAATCTTTTGTCTTTTAGTTTAAGAGAATGAAATTGTCATTTTTGAGGAGCATGCTTCTGCGTATGTGCTCTAGTAACTTGGGTGAAACCTGGAGTATAATGTAAGATGAATCTCTCAATTGAAATGTAGAAATAAAGCAAAACAACAAAACAATACTGAAATTTGAGGCATGTTCATTATTTACAACAATAAACCAAATCTCAAACCAATTAATTAGCAAAAGTTAATACTGCACCACCTTCTCAGCTAACACACAAACTGTTGTCTTTGTTCTGCTCCTTTCCTCAACATATGACATTTTACCTGCAATATTATAATAAAGTCTCTGACATTTACCTTACACAGTACAGGTTACAGACTCTAGAACACGTCTGGATTGCAGACGGGGCAGTCAAGGCGACGTCTGATGGCATAAGCACGTCTCTATGAGATGAGCCCCATATGTCTGCTCTCAGCACAAATCTGACAGAGGGTGAGCAAAACAGGAAGACACGATACTATCTAGAAAATAAACTAGATATTTTCACCTCAGCAAACTCTCCAGCTTAAAGGTGCATCCCAGTCAAAACAGCAAGTGAAATATAATCCCAGAATGTTCCAAACATTCGTCTGTTTCCACGGATACCTTTCCAGGGTTCTGCAGACTGATGTTATGACCAGCTGCTTCATTCAGCTGCTTCCTTTTTGGACACTAACCACGTAATGCATATTATGGATATGACTGCTAAGAATTTACATGATTTACTTCAGCGAGTAAACCTCAAGAAGTACTGGGTTAATTGATTAAAGGGTTAGTTCACCCAAAAATGAAAATTCTTTCATTAATTACTCACCCTCATGTCGTTCAAAACCCATAAGACATTCGTTTATCTTCGGAACACAAATTAAGATATTTTTGATGAAATCTGAGATTTCTGAGAAATCTGCGCGCACTTACCGCAGAACGTAATCAACATAATCAACATTGTTCACGTTCAGCATGTGCGTGCTTTCTCCTGAATGTAAATAACGTTGATTACGTTCTGGGGAAAGTGCGCGCAAACGTTGTGGTACTCTCCAAAATGGCGGAAGACGGTAACTCGGGGAGAAGAATTGTTGAATAAAGTATGTTATTTTTGTTTTCTTTGCGCACAAAAAGTATTCTTGTAGCTTCGCAAAACTGAAGTTGAGCCACTGATGTCACATGGACTGTTTTAGTGATGTCTTAACAGTTCAGTTGCATTGCTGTCTATGCAGGGTCAGATTTCACCAAAAATATCTTAATTTGTATTCCGAAGATGAATGAAGGTCTTACGGGTTTGGAGCGACATGAGGGTGAGTAATTAATGACAGAATTTTCGGGTAAACTAACCCCTTAATACCAGAAAAAATGCCAAGTATTTTAAAATAATTAGTTAATAATAAACTGGAACATATGAGATGCAAACCACATTTGTGTTTAAAGAGAATGTGACTGAATTTACCGGTTTGTGCAGTGTTTTGACGTTTCCACCAGCAAATACCAATGTATTATTTCTGATAATAAAATGTAACAAACACATACAATCCCAAGCAAATAATGATGACATGAACAAAACTGTGCATGAGAACTGATGGACAGCAATGAACTGTGTGTTGGAACAACACAGTCTCACTCCCAACTCGTCACATATTGATGCTTGGTCAGGACACTTTGGCGTCGCTTTCTGACACACAGGGTACCCCTTTAGCATCATTTTTTGACGTGCAGGGTCCTCCATTGATTCAAATAAGAAACCCTTAGTGTCAATATGCCGATGCAAAAGGCTTTTCGTCATGATTAAATTATATACTGGGCAATAATATTGCCATTATTGCATATATGTTGGGGTGTGATTTTTCAATGTAAACAGTCACAACAGTTTTATTTATATTACACTATTTACACATTTATGAGCAGGTAACGCAACCCCTGCCCCTAAACCTACCATTTGTCAATAAAACACAAGATATAACTGGCAGATACAACTACCGTCATAATTTATTCAAAAAAATATTAATATTCCAGGTCTTTTGAGGCAAAATGATTGATTTGTGAGAGGAATAGACACGATCGCCGTCTCCGTCCGTCGTAAAGCTCTTCCTGTGTGCTGTCTCTGTGCGCGAATTCAAAAAATGCCGCCAGGAGAAGCCTTACGTTAGCCATTGGCTCTTGTGTGTCTCGTGACCGATTGTGTCATGCTGTGGGAGTATCTTTTTGAATGAGATGTGATGTGAGTGCATTAACGGTGCGGGATCATTTTAAGTGATTAAAACCTTATGTTTTACTCTCTTCTTCGCATAAAGATATCGTATGACTTCAGGGAGACTTAGAATGCAACACGACATGTTTGTAATGCTTTTATACTGCTTGTTTATGGTTGGTTTTTGCAATAAATACCTGTGACTGTACTTTTATTTACCTGTTATGTGTTTTATACTGTTCAGAAGTGGGTAGGTTTAGGGTAGGGGTGGGGTTACGTGCTCCAATTAAAAGTATAAATTTATATAAAATTATTTATATTTAATACAAATGCATGAAAACCATTAAATTAAGACAAAGAACTGAAAACAATGGAGGACCCTGTGCTTCGAAAAATGACGTTAAAGGGGTATCTTGAGCATCAAAAAGCAACGCCAAGGGGTCCTGACCAAGCGTCAATATATGACGAGTTGGGAGTGAGACTGTGTTGGTTGGAAAGTGTTGTAGAACAATATGATTGAAGTGACATGATTAGTCATTAATGACTTTCCTTTATTTAGTTGTTACTTACTGTTAACTCCAGTAACTTGCTGTTGTTAAATCCAGAAATGCTATGACTGAATCATTGAGAAAGGAGTCGAACTCAAGAACCAGATAAATCAGACTCATGGTTCGCGTATTTTGTGAACCGATCACTAGAAATGACCTAACTCAAAAGAATGATTCATTCACAAACTCTACTTATAGTATCTACATGATTGTTATGGATGAAAAAAAGAAAGGTGGAGTTGATATCAGTTTTTAAGTGAATAATGATTTTTGATCTTCTTCTCAAGAAAATCTATCATGGGCTATGTTTTAAGAAGGCCTGGAATATAGTGCATGGGTCATATGGTCCACTTTTATAGTGTTATTGCGAACTTTTTTGAGAGTTTAAGCGTATCAGCACCCATTAATTGTCTTTGCAGTCAAAACATAATTGAAAACACTGGCCATTCTTCCAGGGTGCTTCCCTGCTTACAGCCTGTGATAGTGGGACAGGCTTCAGCATCCCAGGCAGCGACCGTACACAGGACAAGCAGTTTTGAAAATGAATGCAGGGATGGTGATGGAAACAATCTCTTTTCTATTTACAGATACAGATTTACAGCCTAAGGGGGCAGAATGAATGGCAGAGAAAAGAGTGCACCTTTTTGTTTTGTTTTTGGGAAAATTATTCCTACTTTTACTAACTTCTTTTCAAAGGAAAGAGAGTAGGAGAGAAAGTCAGAGAAGACAGTATGTGTGTGATTTCCACCAACCCCGAAAGAGATGCCACACGTCCCACAAAGCCTACTTAATTTTTCCAGATGGAACAGTTAGTGTGTATAACATGTAGGAGGGTATGTGTGTTGCTGTGTGAAGGTTCATGAGTGCATCTGATTATGATGGAAAAGAATGAATCAAACAAAGCAAGAATCAAGACTACAAATTGCCTGGCAGACATACAGACAGGCTGCTTACCTAGACAGCATTTTTGGGGCTCATGCACCACAAAAATGCTGTCTAGGTAGGCAGCTCATTATGTTTTGTGACAGAGCCACTGAACATTCAAATAGATCCAATTCAAAGTTGCTTTATCGTAAAGAAATTATACCCAAAAACTACATTTGTGTCATTTCAAACACATATTTTCTCTTTTTTCAATGGAACACAAAAGGAGACATTTTGCAGACACTAGATGTGAATGTGTGCACATGCAAATGAGATTTGAGAACTGATGAATGCTTTGCCTTGAAATAAAGTGCACAAGTAGTAGTAAGTAAATTAGGTCACACTTTATTTTAAGGTCCAATTCTTGCTATAAACAAACCATTAACTACGACTTTTGCCTAAACTACTAATAAACTACTAATTTGCTGCTTATTAATAGTTAATAAGGTAGCTGTTAAGTTTAGGTATTGGGTAGGATTTGGGATGTAGAATATGCTCATGCAAAATATGTGCTTTATAATACTAACAAACAGCCAATATTGATAAAAAAGGCACGCTACTAAGCAACTAGAATTGCTCCCTATACTAAAGTGTTATTGTAAATTAGTACATTTTGAGTAGCCTAAGTTACAATTACGTTAGAATGTTCTCACTAAGTTTACTCTGAGTGATAGCTATTGCTCTTCAATGGTTACATTAAAAATAAAAGGCAATGCTTCTGTACATCAAATGTAGAACCGTTAAGGGCAAGACGAGTCACAGATCGAAGAAAAAGACTGATGTTCTAAAACTGGTCAGTGCATTTAAGAAACATGAACCAGAATATGGTCTTGAACCCCAATCAGTTAACTATCTAGATGGCATGTTGGGCATAGAATACATTCTGAGTCAGAAGAGCACATGATGCTCAAAACTGCTGTCTGCAACTTTTAAGACACAGCCACAGTCTTGAGCCTCAGTATCACAGTTGAACCATCTGTACTGTTGTTCAAAGCAGAACACTGCTTTAAACCCCCCATGAAATAGTTTGACATATATGCTAGTGAAACTGGAAATAAATCTGTGGTTCCAGAGTCAAATGGCATTATTACCTCTGGTGATTAGCCCAAAAAAATCTGTATCCGGAGTGCCCACGAGCAAACAACTGACATAATAGCACCAAATAAACAACTGTAATAAAAATAAATGACAATTTGAGCAGGGGATGCTAGGGAGGGACAATCTACAGAGAATTTAACTTGACAAAAATTTGAATAGGCGTACACCTATGTGTGCAAAATGAGTCACTGGCAGCGCTCCAGACAGGCTGACCAAGAGATGGGAGTTTTTCATACTCTTTTTGGAGGTTATAACAGTAGGTGGTGACAAGTGTCTTTTTTAATCAACAGATTAGTTCAAAAACACTTATTCATTCAGGAGCGAAAGACCATCAAGACTTCTGCTTGAAAACATGCAACATCTGATCCTTTTCTGACTTTTGTTTAGAACTATTTTTGTTGGAGGAGCGATAAGGCTAATAGATAATAGATAAGAGAGTAACTGTCAATGCTGTGTCTAATGTAAGTTACTCAGTAACAAATTCTTGATTATTTATCAGCTGTATTAAATCAGTATCACACTCACAATGTCATGCTGTCATGCTAATATTAAAGTACAATCAACTCTTGCTCATGACATTGCATATATAAAACATTACTCGACGATGCAACGATGATCTAGTTGACGCAGTTTAAGCAACAACAGTAGGCATCAATAAACAAATTTTGATCTAAGGGTTTGAGCTGAAGTGAAGGATGCGGACTGCAGGTTTATGCCTACACAGCAGAATAACTGAGTCAACTAAATATCGACTGCATCTAAAAATATCAGTAACAATGAAGGCAACATTGTGTCTGCAGTGTTACAATCACTGCATGCAACAAATATCCCAGCTGCAGCATCCTTAGAACAAATCCCTTGACATAGACTTATCATTACTATACATATGTTTATATGAGAAGAATGAGGGCATGCATTGAAATGCAATGGATGGTGAGCAGCACGTTTCCATTTATATTAAACTACAATAACAAACACAAATAATAATGCACTTACCCAGATAACAGCCTAAAGTCCTGTCTTGATGTTTTCCATGGCACACAAACCAATCACAAAGATATCCGTGATGGTGTAAAGAATAACAGGCGATCAGGGAACGGCGAGTAAACTGCGGATATTATTCACTGCTGCGAGCGGCGGGCTGGTGATGGCGCAGCGGCAGCATAATGAAACTCAATGGCGCTGCGTTTTGATTGACATCTCCTTCAGCCAAAAGAATGCTCTGGATCGCGTTCGACACGAGCTCGAGCATTTCATTGGCTGAGACGGTTGTCAATCAGCCCCCACCCGGGGGTTTGTAAACAGGGTAGGCGAAAGACTGAACACGCTGGGGCGAAAGACACATGTGGCGCTTTATTGACTCCTCATTGAGGGGTTTCATGCCTAGCGTTGAAAGAAGTTACAGAGAATAGCGCGGTTCCATTAAGATTTTCCATCAAATGAGGTTACGCCTCCTCCGTAAACTTTTTGCCTCAAACCCCTATAGCATCCCTTGTAAAAAAAAAAAGTCATATATTTAAAATACATTTATTTCATACTAAGTATAGTTAAAATCTATTAACATATATGACAGATAACTCGAGACTTACTGATATAAAAATTATAATTAAACTTTATTTAGCGTACTAATTGTGCACAATGCACATTTCTTAATATTAAGTTTAAACTGTGTTTTAATGTCACTTTTGATGAGAATTGTATGATCTTTAAATAATATCAGTCTTTAAATGCAAAGTATTTAAAGTGTACGTGAAGTGTACTTGCAATAGTTCCACTTTAGCACAATCATATATACTAAGCATGTCTTTAATTGTACTTCAGCAATACTTCCGCACAATTAAAGTGCATTAAGTACAAAATTAGTTGTTCCAGTTTAGCAGACTTTAAGTATACCAGTTTAATATACTAAAAGTACAATTGCAGGGCATTTTATTAAGTACATAAATATGAAAATGTATTTTTAGTATACTTAGCATGAAATAAATGCATTTCAAATACATGTAAGTATATTTATTTATAAGTTTTTATTAAAAAAAAAAACAAAACAAAACAAAACAAAAAACAAAAAAAAAAACAGTAAAGCAGTCGAGGCTGTGCTTCAGTGTGATTATAATCACTCCACTGTGTCTATTGCATTTAGGCCTAGTCTGTATTCACAATAGATGCTACAGCAAGTTTCTATGTAATTTTTAAACGATAATAATTATAGCCACTTATTCCCGAAAATAGCTGTTGTGTGCTGTATGAGATGCTGTATAAGAGTGAGTTAATCAGACAGATTTAGATGTGTTGATGTTTAATGGATGTTGCACACGCAGTCTTTCATTATAGGTTCAAGAGCCTTATAACAGTGATGTTTGGCTCAATGCTTCCATCTGTCGACCAGTCATCATATTTTAGCCACGATGAAATATGGTTTAGGTTAGACTAGGTTAGTATTTTGTGTTAGTAGGCAATCAGCACTGTAATTGACAGATCAGATGAAATTTTTAGAATTGGCTGTGGGCTGGGATTTGCACTGAAAACACACACACACACCCACACACACACCCACACACACACACACACACACACACACACACTTGTTTCACTATCCTTGTGGGGACATTCATAGGCGTAATGGTTTTTATACTGTACAAACTGTATGTGCTATTGCCCTACACCTAAACCTACCCCTTACAGGAAACTTTCTGCATTTTTAGATTTTCAAAAAACTTCATTCTGTGTGATTTATTAGCTTGTTTACCCGTGGGGACCTCAGTTTAGGTCCCCACCGTGACACAAGTCCCCATACAGTATCTCACAAAAGTGAGTACACCCTTCACATTTCAGCAACAATTTTAGTATATCTTCTCATGGGACAATACTACACATATGAACCTTGGATATATTTTAAAGTAGTCAATGTCCAGCTTGTATAGAAGCACGAATTTACTGTCCTCTAAAAATAACTCAACATATAGCCATTATTGTCCAAATGACTGGCAACAAAAGGGAGTACACCCTAAGTAAACATGTCAAAACTGTGTCCAAAGTGTCAATATTTTGTAGGGGCACCATTGTTATCTAGCACTGCCTTAATCCTCCTGGGCATGGCATTCACCAGAGCTGCACAGGTTTTTTTTTTTTTTTTTTTTTTTTTTTTTCTTTTATTGTCAAGTATGGTGACCCATACTCGAAATTGGTGCTCTGCATTTAACCCATCCAAGTGCACACACACAGCAGTGAATAGTGAACAAACGCACACACACACCGTGAACACACACCCGGAGCAGTGGGCAGCCATTGCCCCAGCGCCCGGGGAAGGTTGTTGCTGGCATCCTCTTCCACTCCTCCACAATGACATCTCGGAGCTGCTGGATGTTAGACACATGACGCTTCTCCATCTTCCACTTGAGGATGCCCCACATGTGCTCAACAGGGTTCAGGTCTGGAGACATACTTGGCCACTCCATCACCTTCACCTTCAGCTTCATCAGCAAGGCAAGTTGTCATCTTGGTGGTGTGTTTGGGGTCGTTATCATGTTGGAAAACCCAGTTTCTGAAGGGAGGGCATCATGTTCTGCTTCAGAATGTCACAGTACGTGTTGGCATCCATGTTTCCCTCAATGAACCGCAGCTCCCCAGTACAGGCAGCACTCATGCAGCCCCAGACCATGATGCTACCACCACCATGCTTGACTGTAGGCAAGACACAATTTTCTTGGTACTCCTCACCAGGCCATCACCACACATGCTGGACACCATCTGAACCAAACAAGTTTATCTTAGTCTCATCAGACCACAGGACATGGTTCCAGTAATTCAGCAAACTGTTTGCAGGCTTTTTTGTGAGCCAGCTTCAGAAGAGGCTTCCTTCTGGAACGATGGCCATGCAAACCAAATTGTTGCAATGTGCAGCATATGGTCTGAGCACCGACAAGCTGACCTTTCACTTCTGCAACCTCTAAAGCAATGCTGGCAGCACTCATGCATCTGTTTTTTGAAGCCAGCTTCTGCACCTGACGCACACCACGAGGACTCAACTTCTTTGATCGACCCTTGCGAGGCCTGTTCCGAGTGGAACCCGTCTTGGAAAACCTCTGTGTGACACTGGCCACTGTACTGTAGCTCAGTTTCAGGGTGTTACTGATCTTCATATAGCCTAGGCCATCTTTGTGGAGAGCAACAATTCTAATTCTCAAATCCTCAGAGAGTTCTTTGCCATGAGGTGCAATGTTGAACATCCAGTGGTCATTATGAGAGAATTGTACTCAAAGCACCAAATTTTAACTGCTCTAATACAAGATACACAAATTTGTATAGTCCTGTTAAGTAGACAAAAACATGAACATGATGAATAGGACATGTGGCTTTGCATGGTTAAACGACATATAGCTGTTATCACTTAGGGTGTACTCACTTTTGTTGCCAGCTATTTTGACAATAATGGCTCTATGTTGAGTTATTTTCAGAGGACAGTAAATCTTTAATGCTATACATGTTGCACATTGACTACTCTAAAATGTTTCCAAGTTTCATTTCTATACTATTGTTCCTTGAGAAGATATACTAAAATAGTTGCCGAAATGTGAGGGGTGTACTCACTTTTGTGAGATACTGTAAGTCTGTGTGTATTCAGGTTTAAGTCCCCACCAGGATATAAAAACAGGTACACACACACACACACACACACACACACACACACACACACACTTAAACACACTCATCTGGTTTGCTATCCTTGTGGGTATTCTCCATAGGTGTAATGTTTTTCATAGGTGTAATGTTCTACTGTACAAACTGTATTTTCTATTTATTTTATTTTATTTTATTTTATTTTATTTATAAGCTTGTTTCCGCATGGGAACCATATAAATTGTCCCCACAAGGTCCAGATTTACTAGTATTTCTATACTTGTGGGGACATTTGGTCCTAGTAATGTAGGGAATACTAGTACACAGAGAGAGAGAAAGAGAGAGAGCTCACAAGCTCATAAGTATAGCTACTAATATGTCTTCACAAGTCTGGGGGGACATTATCAGTTAATTGCAAATAAACATATTTTTTTGTGGAAACATAGCTATCATTTGGCTTCTGATGTACGCTCCCTTAAGGGACATGGTGGTGGGAAAAATTCGGGGTGAGTGGAAAAAAATTGCGGTGGAAGGAATTTTTTTTTTTTTTTTTCATTTTTGCGTTCTCTCACAAAACTTTTGCTTTCCCTCGAGAAACTTTGCATTCCCTATCAAAACTTTTGCGTTCTCTTGCAAAGATATTTGTTTTCTCTCGCAAAACCAGTTGAGTTCGAACAAACTCTTGCTGTTTACTTTACAGCTTGCAGTGGTTACAGCTCATATGTTCACAATGGAGTGGTTTATAGAGTTTTATTTTTGAACTTGAACTCAAGTATAAAGAAATACAGTCAGTGCTTAGTTCAAGGCACAGTTTTGGGACATTCTAAAACACTTAATGTGGCTTAATCTTTTAAAACAGTGACATTAGAGGACCAAATTCGATAATAGTAAATACTGATAAAAATTATTAGGCTAATATTAATAACCTTATTAATAATATTACTATTAATAAAGCAGAATATGTACGCATGTTCAGAATATGAAGCCAACGCCCTGCACGTTAAGCCTTTTCTCCCCCATAGAAAATGCTTAAGGTAGGCTAATGAAAGGTTCATACAGCTCGTATGTTCACAATGGAGCAGTTCATAAAGTTTTTATTTTGAACTGGGACTCAAGTATAAAGAAATACAGTCAGTGCTTAGTTCAAGGCATGGTTTTGGGAGATTCTAAAACGCTTAATGTGGCTTAATGTATTAAAACAGTGACATTGGAGGACCAAATTCGATAATTATAAATACTAATAAAATTATTAGACTAATATTAATAACCTTATTAATAATAAAGCAGAATAGCCAGGAATATGAATGCAACCCTGCACGTTAAGCTTTTTCTCCCCCATAGAAAATGCTTAAGGCTATATGAAGGAATACAGTGATTTAAAAAAAAAATCCCAGATCTGTTTACAGTTTACTGTTTACATTACGCACAGAAAAGCAGATGAGCCCAGAACGGAACAGCTTGCAGTGGTTCATAAAACGTTTAATGCGGCCTAATGAAAATGATTAAAAAAAGACCAAATATGCTATATTCTATTATATATGTATTAAAAATATGTAGCCTGCTGTGTCCATGCAAGCCCAAAATATGAGATGAATTGCACGATAAGCGTTTTCACCCCAATAGAAAAGTGTGCATAATGTGGCTTAATACATATATATATATATATATATATATATATATATATATATATTTGGTTATAGATTTGGTATTTTTAAATCACCGTTTTCATTCATTAGCCTACGTTAAGTGTTTTATGGGGGAGAAAAAGCTTAACGTGCAGGGCGTTGCGTTCATATTCTGGGCTATTCTGCTTTATTAATAGTACTATTATTAATAAGGTTATTAATATTAGCCTAATAATTTTATCAGCTTTTATTATTATCGAATTTGGTCCTCCAATGTCACTGTTTTGAAACATTAAGCCACATTAAGCATTTTAGAATGTCCCAAACCGTGCTGTGAACTAAGCACTGACTGTATTTCTGTATTTGCGTCCAAGTTCAAAATAAAACTCTATGAGCCACTCCATTGTGAACATACGGAGCTGTATGAACCACTGCAAGCTGTAAAGTAAACAGCAAGAGTTTGTCCGAACTCAACTAGTTTTGCGAGAGAACACAAATATCTTTGCAAGAGAATGCAAAAGTTTTGCGAGGGAACGCAAATATCTTTGCAAGAGAACGCAAAAGTTTTGCGAGGGAACGCAAATATCTTTGCGAGAGAACGCAAAAATTTTGTGAGGGGACGCAAAGTTTCTCAAGGGAACACAAAAGTTTTACAAGAGAATGCAAAACATTTGAAAATATTTTTTCCTCCCACGCCAAATGTTTTCCACCACCATGTCCCTTAAGAGGCTCCATACTGATGACTATAGGCTACTGCACCATAAAAGTGGTATTATTATTCCTTTTGACAGAAGTAGTCACTATGAGCTGTCATTGTATGGAATCTATTCCTAGATATGGTATCTACTCCTAGATACAGAGCTTTTTTTGTAGTGTATTTTTATTTTTATTTTTGTTTTCTATCATAAATGCTCAAGCCACTGAGCTCTTCCACATCCCAACAATTAAACATTTGCCTCTAGTGCCCTCTACTGATCAATGCTGATCACTAAACAACAAGAACAAAAAGAAACGTTGTGTAGGCTATTTTCTGCATCAGGATATTTTTATCCCACAATACCGTTATTATTATCTCACAATACAGTTTTTTTTAAACCATTTTTTTTTTTTTACACAACATTTGTACCAATGTTTGACATAAATATAAATCTTTAAATTTGTAAAACATTAATACATGATTCAATGCATAAAATAATTCAAATTTACTATTAATGGGCATATCTTTTGCAAAACCTACTTTTAGTTTTATAAAAAATATCCAAAACCCATTAATGCATATGCATAACTGGCTAACAATAGCTGCTCGCATAAAATTCAAGGCATTAATGTTTACCTACAAAACCACCTCTGGCTCTGCACCCCTTTACCTAAATTCAGTACTTCAGACTTATGTGCCCTCTAGAAACTTGCGTTCTGCAAGTGAACGATGCATTATTGTGCCATCCCAAAGAGGCACAAAATCACTTTCACTGACTTTTTCATTAACTGTTCCCTCCTGGTGGAATGACCTGCCCAACTCAATCCGAGCAGCTGAATCCTTAGCCATCTTCAAGAAACGGCTAAAAACCCATCTCTTCCATCTTTATTTGACCCTCTAACTCTATCACTCTCTATTCTAATTCTATTTTATCTATCTGTCTTCTTTTTATCTAAACACACACACACACACACACGTTCGTTTTTGTGAAAAGTGGGGACATCCTATAGGCGTAATGGTTTTTATACTGTACAAACTATATGTGCTATTGCCCTACACCAACCCTACACCTAAACTTAGCCCTCACAGGAGACTTTGTGCTTTTTCAGATTTTCAATACACTCCATTCTGTGTGATTTATATGCGTTTTGAAAAGTGGGGACATGAGGTAATGTCCTGAAAAGTCACCTTCTCCTTGTAATACCTATGTCATACCTTTGTCATTATACAAATCTATGTCCTGACTTTTCACAAAAACGCGTACAAACACACACACACACACACACACACACACACACACACACACACACACACACACACCCTAGACCCTCCAACAATTGTATATTTATTCTCTAACTGCTACTTTTTCTTTAAAAACTAACACTAGCTTTTTCTATTCTATCTACTTTTTTCTTAAAAAAAACACTAGGTTTCTTTTTTCTATTCTACTTTTTTTTCTTTAAAAAAATAAAATAATAAAATTGCTATGTGTACTGCGTTAGGCTAACCGAAACTTGTCATATCGCTTGCATGTTATTGCTCTTTTGTTGGTTTTGATTGCTTCTTATTGTCCTCTTTTGTAAGTCGCTTTGGATATAAGGCATCTGCTAAATAACTAAATGTAAATGTAAATGCATAAAATGAAATTATTTGGTAAATACACTATAAAATACACAATCACAATATTTTAAAAATACAGAAGTAAGAAGTAAGGTCATTTTTAGTTTGGTCTGAATTAGGAAAACAGGTTATGCAAAAATAATCAAGATTCAAGTACCATTGTTTCTCCAGAAGGTGGTGATAATTAGCTAAAAATGGACAGTTCTTGAAGGTGTGTAATTTTATAATTGCAGTATGTGGCCCAAAGGTACAGTATTCCCTGAACCAGTGGTTTTGAGTTGGAGTGGGACTACCTGTCTGGCACTATTTTTGCAATTCTGTTTAACACTACATCTTTAATATGAGAAAGTGAATGTTGAAACTGGCCAGCAAACCTTTTTACCATTCAGATAAGATAAGATAAGATAAGATAAGATAAGATAAGATAAGATAAGATAAGATAAGATAAGATAAGGTAAGGTAAGGTAAGGTAAAATAAAATAAAATAAAATAAACAAAAGGCAGCAGTTTATTTTCTGTTTCTATTCTCTCCTTTCTTTTAAGGGTGACTGTGAGTTTTGGTAATTGTAAAATGCTTTAAGAAGTTTGGAAGCAGTAGTTAGTAAAGTATAACCATACAAACAGGCTCTATTGGTATTCATGCAAAGGAGGTCAATTTCTGAGCCAGTTACAGTTACTAAGTCGTAAATACCAGGTGACCAGTTTCACTGATGGAGATTAACTGATGCCATTATATTTGGCATCTATCAGCAATAACTGAACATAAGCAGCTAAATTCTGACTTAACACTGAAATGTTTGGACATTATTATGGTTGACATATTTTTTTAAAAGTGAAGAGTAGTAATAATTCCAGCAGGTATTATTATTTCTTCCACCCAGTGAAAACTGGAAAACTATTGATGGGTGCAGAAAAAAAAAAGAGTTTTTCAGTGCATTCCTGTAGAATGGGCTTTTAGAGAAAGAGGCAAGAAATGCATCGTGAAATCATGTGCACAGTGAGTGAGTGTGTGTGTTTGCAGCACTACTAGCTCTCACACTTACAAAACAAATCAAAATGAGTGAGTCATATAAAAACAAACAAACAAAATAATAACGAATGGTGCAGAATCGCACATATCCAAAAATTCACTAACCTGGCAAGCAGAATAAAACAGCTGGAGATTAACTGGTGTCTTAAAATGCAAGACTTCAAATTTATTCAAAAAAAAAAAAAAAAAAAAACTCAACCCAACAACAATAAAACCAACATAAAAATGCCCTCATATCAATGTATATTACTGTACAATTGTGATAAAATTGCTTCCAATCCAAGATCAGTAATGTATATCTCTAGCCTTCATGCTAGCACTGCATTTTGCTGCATTCCATGCCACACTCTCAGAAAAAAAGGCACAAATCTCTATCACTGGGGCAGTACCCTTTCAAATATGTACAATTTAGGTACTAATGTGTACTGTTAAAGTAATGATATGTACCTTTAAGGCACTAATACCCTAGTAAAAAAATAAATATACTTAAATGTATTTAAAATTATTTTTTTCATGCTAAGTATACTAAAAATACATTTATATTTTTATGTACTAAAAAAAATCCCCTGCTGTTGTACTTTTAGTATACTAAACTATCTGGTATACTTGAAGTCTGCTAAACTGGAACAACAAATTTTGTGCTTAATGCACTTTAATTGCGCAGAAGTAGTTCGGAAGTCCAACTAAAGATATACAAAAGTATATTTGATTGTGCTAAAGTGGAACTATTGCAAGTATAGCCTACTTCAGATACACTTTAAATATATTGCATTTAAAGACCGATATTTTTCAAAGATCAAACAATCCTCGTCAATAGTGACATTAAAACACATTTTAAGCTTAACATTAAAAAATGTACATTTTGCACAAGTAGTTCTCCAAATAAAGTTTAATTATAATTTTTTATCAGTAAGTCTTGAGCGATATGTCAGTAAATATGTTTAAATGTATTTGAAATATATAACTTTTTTTACTAGGGTATGTAGATAAGGTACAAAGATGTACTGTTTATGTAGCTTTTGTTTTAGCAGCATACCTTTTTTTCTAAGAGTGCACTTTATGTTCAAGTACTTCTGGAAAGAATTGTTGGAAATGACACTCATTCTGAAATGGTTATTTGGAGACAGTCTACTGTAGGCTCAGAGTTCAGAGGATGCCGTCAGGGTTCTGTTTGGGACACTCTTCATACAAAGTGTGTTGTGACTTCTCAGCCGTAGTGCTGTAAGGCAAACGAGGGCAAAGATCAACCACATTTCATGTGTATCAAGTTTAACTGTGATCTGCTCTGAATAAAATATGCTCTTAATAAAACAGTGTGGCTTTCTTTATGCGGTTAAAGAGCTTAGTTGTTTTGATTCGTGGTTTATGTTCTATCCAGCCTTCCTTATTAAAAAAAGGAAAGAGGGAAAAAACTCTAAATCCAGGCAAAGAAAACAATTTTTAACATGTCTCTTGAGAGGGTGCTGGCAACATTTTAGCATCCCTACTGTAAGTGTCAACAACGAACCACGGCGTGTCCAAATAAAGCACGCAAAACAACAAGAAATTAACCTCCCAATACCTGTTCAAATCTTAGTAAAACTTTATAAACTGGAGGAATTCACATTCATGAAATCTCCCAGGGTAAATGAAAACAAGGCCCAAATGGAATCTGTTGATGTTTTCAGCATTTCTGTGTGGATTTGGGGGAAGAATGTGCAGAATGGATTAGGGCCGAAAACCATTAGTCAAAATTATCAACAGTAGCTAAGCATCCAACTTATTTATTTATTTATTTATTTGAAAAAGGTATAGCACATCAAAATGTTTATCAGTAAAGTCTTTTTTGTTTTAATTTTAGCATTTCTATTTCAATACTATTAATGTCAAAAAAAAAAAAAATAGTTTTGAAACACATTTTGTTGAAAAAGAGATTTAATGCATAATAAATTGACAAAATTGGACATGTCCTCATCTATACATTTGCTTCCATTAAAGTGCTGTTTCTTTGTAACGTTCAAGGGTGTTTTAAATCTATTCTGACTTCATACTGTATAGTGGAATGGCACACACACACACACAAAAAAAAAAAAAATCTAAATTCTTAATATTTATGACTATTAATATTTTTATGGTCTCATATTACAGTTGAATGAGCTAAGTCATTTCAGGGCAGCATTTCTCGTCCAAGTCGAACTGTGGCTGGTTTGACAGTTTGTCATGGGTTTAAATGAAAGATTTTTTTTGTTATGAGAGACAATAAAAACAACTTTGTGCACCACTTCTTTCCTGGAAAAAAAAAAAAAAAAACTAAACAAAGGTAATACATGCATGTAGAGTACATGCATTTCCTGGAAACCCCACCCTGGATGTTGTGTACGTCATTGTTTTCCAAGAAGAAGGAGAAGATGGCGGACTGAGCAACTTCAATGCTGTCTGTCAGAAACCATAACGTACACAATGCACGTGAGAATAAATTTGTTCTTCACTTGCTGAAACTGACAGCCCGTTCGGCAACTGATGTTGAAAAGACACCAAATTGACATCAAAATTGACGTCAAAAAACATGTTGAATATGCAAATCAAACTGACGTCAAAAACTTGACATGACGTTGATTTTATGTAAATTAAACGTCAAACATATATTGACCTATATATACATTCAACCCATTTGAGTTCCTTCTTTCTTCCTTAGAACCCCAATGACATCCTCAGTTGCTTCTTAACTTCACCGGAAAATAATCTGGCTAAAATCTCTTTTTTTTTTTCCCATGCCGGAGGGAAAGTCATACAGAGTGAAGTACTTAAATAGTGCAGTGATTCTGACTTAACAAAAACTATGTGACAGAAATGTATATTACTATGTGACAGAAATGTATCTATATTTTATATTATTATAATATATATTTTCACAATTAAAAATTTACTTTTGTGTAAAAATAATTTGCAAATTGACATAGTTTGTGTGATAAGTCATTGCAAAAAGCATAGTAGAACAGTCTATTAATAATTCTAATAATCATTAGATTAAAATAACTATTAACTGCAGACCAATAGATTATTTGTGAACATGACAAAATGTTTTAAAAGAGGATTAGAATAAACTTTTTTTGGTAGCTAAAAGTAATCAAATTAAATGATGATGGTCATTCATGCTTGCAAAAATCTGCAGAGATTTCTGTGGAGTTCTGTGGGCAAAGATCTCATGAAGGCTGACTGAAATCCAACATTAGCATTTAAATAATACTACATGCCTACATCAGTTCTCAGATGAACTGCGATTTTATGCAGTTTTTCTTTAATCTAATGAATTAGATTAATTCGATTATTAGATAATTAGATCTGTGTTATTAGAGTTTATTGAAGCAGAAGTCGTAGTTAATAGTTAGTTAATAGTGAGAATTGGTCCCCAAATGAAAATGTGACCAGATTAATGTATTTGGCCAAGCGCTCATGGGTCTGCAGTGTCTCACCTTACACCGGTGCACTCCACATCCTCTATAGTGTCTGGCAGGGGCTTATGGGCCGTCTCAGGCAGAAATATAGTGAGGGCGGCACCTATGAGCGGGCACAGGCCGAATACCACCATGGGGGCGTGACGGCTGATGTTTCTCAGGAGGTAGATGATAGGTGCAATCACTCCACCTGCCCGTGCGCACATCGAACCCATGCCTATGCCGTTTTGTCTGAGAAAAAGAAAGATATGTTTTTGTATCTCACATCTCAACTGAACACTGTTTGAATATGGAGAAGTGTAATGTAACACTGTGTCCTAACTAGGCCTGATGCAACACAATTACAGCAGAAGTCATTTGCCTATCCACAATGTAAGTGAAAATTCTGTGCAACAGAGTAAATGACAATCACAACATATTATACAGTTATTTGTAACTTGATTGTGGTAGGGCAGTAGTTATGGATGAGCACTACCAACTGAACCACTGAGTCACTGTCATGGGGTTTGAGGGCTATAACGTATTTCTATTGATATTTGGCCAAAAAATTACAAAATTGTTTAGTCCATTCAAAACTACGACAAGCTTCATTGTCATAAGATCTGATTTAAATAGCTGTCACATTTGCATCAAAATAATAAACTACACTGAATAGATACCTCAAATTGTAGTCATAAACTGCTTAATTCCCTGAATTCTGTGTTGTTGAGTGGTTAGTGTGCCGTGCCAATGACTTAAATTGCATCAAGCCAAACCATTCAACCATCAAGCCTTTTTTTTTTTTTTTCAAACAATGGGTGAGTAATTCACTTAATAACATGAATATAAATAAGTTTCTAATGCAAGCTGTGTGAATTTATCAGTCAAGATAAATGCCAATTATACTGTTTATTTCTTAATATTGAAAAGAATTATAGTTCCATCCAATTAAAATGGACTATTTCACCTAATTGTATGTGTTATGTTTTTTTATTTTTTAAGTATCATATTGTTAGCATAGCATTAATACTAACAACTTTATTGGAATAAATTGAATGTGTTAGTTGAATCTCTTGTGCGTTTCTCTGTAGCAGCACTGCTTGTTTTATTATGATGCACATGAGTTGCTGCCTAGATAGAGTGCTCTCTAACACAGATTAAACCAGTCTATGGAGTCTAGGAGGGTTTACTGATCTTAGATGGTTTAAGCTTGAATGGCAGGTCTTCCAACCAAACTGGTGTTCCTCTTAAAGAAATATTTCATCCAAAAATAAAAATGAAGGAAGAAAGTCATACAGCTTTGAGTATAAAAATATCACATTTTCTAAAACTCTTGACATTGCATACCTGATGACTGTTGGGAAGACCTCTGCTGAGTAAATGTACACAATGGACAGCGAGGCGGTGATGCCAAACTTGCCCACCATGGCAAGTACGGTGCGAACAATAGACAGATCTGTGAAAACAGCAATTATGAATAGATGAGGTTTGTTATGACATAAAGAGATAGTCTCTGGTTTTGTTTTCCAATTGCCTCGAGGGAGGGTGGTACACACAAATCTTCGTTCTGAATCCTCATTTTGAATCATCACATCACTTTTAGTTAGTGAGTTATATAAACAGTTTGCGTAAGTCAAGGTTATTAAATGTGGCTCAGAATTCTCCAGGCTTCTGTCCCATCAACAGTAGCATGAACACTGTGGAGCTATAATATCATTACATCAAATGGAGCCTGTGGTCTGTTTATTGGATGCTATTAATATTATGTATCAAGCAAAACCCACGGTACACTCACACACACTGTTACATTACATGCCAGCATCTTTGGGGTTTCTTTATGTTTCCTTTTTCCTTAAAAAGTTGGGAAGATAGAGTATCTTAAAGTGGCTAGTAAAAAAATTTGATGCTCTTCTTTTATGCTACTTTCCACCAATCTGTGATTGTTTCTGCTACAGAAAAGGTAGTTCTTGGCTGGGAAAAAAAGTCTGCACTGTCTTCGAAAACTAGCTGATCTCAAACTAGGAAACACTAGCGTCAAAGGTATAATGACTGTAACTTAATTTTCAGAAAAATAACAACTTAGTCTGGTAAGATTGACGCAAAACAAAGTTAAATGGCACAAAATTAGATAGATTGTAATCTGCAGCACAAATTCAGTGAAAAGGTGGATGTTATAAGTACACACGATTTTAGAGCTTTAGTTAAATAAAGGTTTGGTTTTTCACCTACCATCTGGAATGAATATGGTAAGAAGGCAGGCCAGGCCGCCTACTGCCAAGAATGCAAACTGGGATATCCTGCGTGAGCGGTTTAGGGTGAAGAGAGTAATGGTTCGTGCTGGCATCTCCACCAAGCCAAAGATCATCTGTGTCAGGTAGATATTCATACCAAAGTCTGAAATATTCAGTGACAGCCCATAGTACACCAGGACATTCACAAACCTGTAACAAACAAAATCCAATGTCACTTTTGTGAACTTTAGAACTCTGTAAGTTCAAAAAATGAATATGGGAATGGCCCAAGCTCAGAACTCTAGCAGAAGTTTTTGTTTTTAGTTCTTATGAAACATAAAAGAGAAACATGCAAAACTTAAGGGAAATGAGAGCCACAACAGGAAATGCTGGAGAGTGTAACTAAAATGGATTATAACCAAAAGCCCATCCCCGAAAAACCCTGAAATTTCTTCAACAGCTTCTGTGAACTGAAATTACTATAGTGTTTTGAAATGATGGTTGCTCTAGTGTAATTTGTAATTTTATGTATTTAGAGGTAGTCATGTAACTGGACCTTTTACTTCTGAGGGCAAAAAAGAAAGTGTTCAAATTGCTCAAAAAGTGGAAATTCATAACATAATTTGCAGGTCCAGTAAAGATAAGATGTTATTGATAGCTCTCTTAATCCCTTACTTTTCACTTCACTCACGTCACTCTTTTTCTCATTAATTTACTGCAAATTGATCAATATTTTCTTCTTTTTTTCATTTTTAGACTGAGAATTCTAGACCTGAATTTTGAAAATAGGAACAATGATTCATAATGTTCAACTTTTAAATCATTCATTTTGAATTCAAGTTGGGTTTTTGCAGTTAACTGTGTTTTGTACCACAAGTAGAAGAGAATGAGGGACTGTTTCCTCATTCTGGGTGTTCGGACCAAATCAATGACAGTGTACTTCCTCGGCTCTTGCAGTTTCGGGTCTTTAGAGCTCTGCAAAACAAGAAAAACACATTTCAAGTAGGACTAGATACCTCTGTAGTACAGGTTGGAGACTGAGACTAATTTGAATATTCCTTTCTGAAGAGAGCTGTTACATCACAGATAAAATGCAAATACAACTGCATAGCCCCACTGGAAAATTTAGTTTGATGTGGTAATTGTTTTATAACAAGTAAAACTAACTTGCAACATGTTTCTAGTTGGTCCAAGATGACTATAAACTGGTCCTAGATGGTTTGGGTGTTGTCAAGCGAAACTAGCAGCTGGTGATCAAAAGTGTCAAAATTTTAAACCAGCTAAATGACCAGCTGGAAAAACACAGTGACCAATTGAATGTGTAAGTTCATCCGGACCAAAAATGAAAATTCTCCAAATATTTAGTCACTCTCATGTTGTTCCAAACCTGTATAACTTTTTCCATGGGACACAGAACAAGTACTCATTGTACTCACTCATCTTCCATTCAATTACAATGAATGTGGACTTCCACAAAACACAAAAAGGACACAAAATCACTATTATAGTTTCATAAATGTAGTCCTAGTTCACTGTATTCCAACTCATCATTCTATATCTGCGTCCTCAATTTCGTCTTCAAAGTCAAAAACAGGGAATCTAATAACCATACAGGCAAAATTTCACTTCAAGAATAAAAAAAGTAGCATCAAAGGTTAAGGTTAGTGCTAGATTTGGCATTCATCATCTCTATCCTAACTTCCAGACTTCTCCAGTCATATGTTATATTCGTCAGCAAGCGAGCATTCAGATCTGCATTCATCCAATCAACAACTTTTTCTACAATTAGATATATATCACAATATGGAAGAAAAGATATGTTGCTACATCATGACTGTATATTTTGGATGTTTTCCTTATTAGACGCAAACAGCTCAGGTCATGGAGTACAGTACGTTACTAATGAGGTAATTTAGCTGTGTTAACTAAGGGAGATCCAAAATGTACAGTGCTGGGGAGGCTCTAAGGGTTGTTTGAAAGTGCCGGGTATATAGGATGCTTTTGTGTTGTTTTTGAAGCTCAGGTCTCCATTCTTTGTATTGCATGGATAAAGAGAGATCAGTGTATTATTTTTCTTCTGTGCTTCACAGAAGAAAGACTTGTCATTCAGGTTTAAAAATCACATTAGGATGACAAAATTTTTAACTATTTAAAAAATTATTTAGCTGGGCTTCACAGATAAATCCAACCCCATGTTTCTTTGCCCGTGGCAAGTGCCTAAATCCCAGGAGGAGTGAAATGGAACAGATGCTATAATTCTTCTTTGGAAAAGAGGTTTTATACAATTTTTGGTTTGTTCACTTTACATGTTAGTAAAATGGTCTCTTCCTATCAGGGCAGTTCTTGGCCAGAATAAGCTGCAATACGGACCAGATTTTTTGCTTACAGTGAAAAGTCTAACTATGTGAGACTAAAGGCCTGTTCACACCAAGAACGATAACTATAAGGATTACGATATTAGCATATTAGCACGCTCGTCTGCCGCTTTAAATTCTCGAGCTCATGACAGCAGGATTGATTATGATTGGCTGTCAATATTTTTATCCCTCATCAGCTGGAAAAAATCATTCTGAAAGCCATTCCAATTATATTGTTTCTCTGTGCCTTTATCGTTATAGTTGTGGTGTGGACTCTGCTATTCTTTAATACTGAGAACGATTTTTAGAACTAATATCTATATTATATTTATATAATATAATATATATATATATATATATATAGATTTTTAGAATAAGTATCGCTTTTCATTTATTCTCTTTCCTATTACTTGTTTCACTTTTCTTTCAGTTTTTATAACCATTTCTTACTTGAATGTTTGGCACAGTTATTTTTTAAGGATTACTGTTAAACCAATGTAGTTTGATATGTATATGTTATCTATTTTAATTTTAGTTACAGTTATAGTAATGTTTGTCATTTTATTAGTTTTTTCTATTATGTCTGTATAAGTTATTTATTAAGTTTTAGTTTTATTTAATTTGAGTTATTTTAGTACTTCAACAAACTACATGGAAATGAAATAATATTGAATCTATGGATGTGTGTGTGTGTGTGTGTGTGTGTGTGTGTGTGTGTGTGTGTGCGCATATATGTCTGTGTGTGTGTGTACATACACGTAGTTGTTTTTGGTGTTTGGCTTAGTTTTATGTTAGAATCATTATTATACTCTTATACCTTTTGTTCTCTTAATATTTTGAATTGTTTGTAGCTTTAATTTGTTTTCATTTAAATGTTAAGTTTAGAAATTTTGTCATATGCATTTTTCATTTTTATTTAATTATTTTTTTAAATGTGTGTGTATATACTATTTATAAAGTTTTAGCTTTTAGTTTTGGATCAGTTTTAGTTGTTTTAATACTACAATTGATTGTTTCTGTTGTGTTCATTTGTAAGTCACTTTGGATAAAAGCGTCTGCTAAATGACTAAAAGTAAAGTAAGTAAGTAAAGAACTATATCTTTATCGTTATCTTTATCGTTATCGTTCTTGGTGTGAACGGGGCTGAAGTGTATGCCATACCTGACAGAACTCAATGTCATCGTCTACCAGAGGTTTGCCATTAATAAGAGCTGCCTTACGAATCAGATCCAGTGCCTCTTCATGCTTGTTATTGGCCATTAACCAACGGGCAGACTTAGGAAGCACCCTGAAAATTCACAAAAATAAACACGTAAATAACAAGAATACATGCAAGAACAGTGGCCTTCTAAGTACCGGGACCGTTTCGGACACTTAAGACACAAGACACATTGTGGCCTTTTTGTGTTTGCAGCTCACCAGATGTAGAACAGGAAGAGGAAGCCTGGGGCAGAAATGGCCAACTGCAGCTTACGCCAGTCTCGGATGAGGTAGGCCACACCTGCAAGCAGAATGTAGCCAAAACCAAAGAAGTAGTCTGTGATGACACCTGCCAACATGCGCTTTTTTGGGCCTGTCCACTCAGTGCCTGCAGAATGAAAAGACAAAATGTACACATTGGACAATAAGCTACACTCACAGTAAATCAGAAAATCCCAACACCATTAGACACTGTATTAGGCCTAGTCTCAGGCTAAATGTTATCACAGACTCTGATGACTCAACCACAGCACAATTCGAAAGAATATATATTCTTATTATTAAGAAAATTCTCTTGCTGCTAAAATAATAATGCTCAATACAATTTCTTTCTGACAGGTCATTTTCTCTAGTTCCAGAAAGCTTGACAAAGCATAACAAGTTAAAATATTAAAGTCTTTAGTGGATCTTTTACTTACCCAACACGAATGCATTCATGATTACTGCGGAAATCGTCATGCCCACCACGAAGCGAAGCAGGACATATATGAAGAAATTTGGGGCGAAAGCGACCCCCACTCCAAAGATGGCCTGTGCTGCTAAACCAATCAATATGATCATTCTGCGGCCATACCTGAAATAGAATAAAACCGCATGTCATTACAAAGATAAACTATTGTGTGATTAAGCACAGTTAGTAAAATGTTTCTTAGAAAATAGGTGTGCATGGGTCCACCCTTGTGAAAAAGAATTATTGATTGTGGTCTTGTACTTCAGATCATATTATATCTATCAATCTATCTATCTATCTATCTATCTATCTATCTATCTATATATATATATATATATATATATATATATATATATATATACATACAATCTATATACATATATATAGATTATATAGATTGTGTGTATATATATATATATATACACACAATCTCTCTCTCTCTCTATATATATATAATCTCTCTCTTTCATCTATATTTTTTAACATGCAACTTCATCATTACAAATGTGTGATTACAAATATATTTCACTACATGACATACAATGTTCAATGGACATGATGTTAATTTATATTTTAGTTTACCTTAAATGCTTATCAGCACATGCAACAGTACACTTTATTCCAGAGACAATATAATTTTGCATGTGAAAACAATACATTCAGTTCACACTTTGGTAATGTTTTTATTATTTCCATTAAAAGTACTCTTTTTAAAAATAAAGTGTGCTAAAGTGTATTTCTTTTTCAGAAGGGTTATACTGGACTGGTCTATTCTAAAATGGTTGCTGAGAATGGTGCTAGTAACATAAAAGTCATGAGTTTGATTCTCAGGTAATGACTGGACTGATCTAATAAATACCTCCTGGATGCAATGTCACTTTGAGTAAAATAGCCTGCCACATGTAAAAATGCAAACCGTAACATCTTAAAATGAAATGTTATCATCTTAAAAGGCCCTGCATCCAGCCAAACTCCCTAATATTTGAGAGGGTACTCAATGCAGCATGTTGATATGGAGGATTTTCATGGCAGACTACTGGATGTTTTTAATGTGCGCATGCACAAAAGTGCCTTGTGCTACAGTCTGTAACAAGGAGTACTTGTAAGATTTGACATGAAATCAAATGATCCAAACTACATTCAAATATGTCTTTACTTGCATTGAGGATAAACATGATTTGTGCCAAGCGCAATATTGTTTGTGTGGTGAATTGTTGGCTGCCAAGAGCATGAAACCATCAAAGTTAAATTTTAAGCAATAAACTATTTTAGTTCTATATTGGATCGAATGTATAATTTGGGTCCTGAAGAAAAGCCTGTGTAGAACCACATACAGTGGATGGTGCACAGTCTCATGTAAACATCTGTAGTCTTTCCAGTATTTTAGAGCATTCCATCCCACATTCTCCCTTCAGTTCATTCAGCAGTTAACGTTTTCACACCACAGTGCTGCTATTGTCTGTTCAGCTCTGAAATGTGAACATGTGCTGCTTATTAGATCCGCTCTCTAAAACCACTACATTTCCAATACTGCAGAATCCATCTGATTTGGCTCTAGCACAAGACATTACTAGTCAAATCACTACTTCTCTCTATAAATATCAGTAAATAAAATCAGAAATAGAAGTCTCCATACAGGACAGAAGCCTTCCCAGCCGTCTCAAAAGTGTGACAGAGCATGAACTGTGTTTCTCACAGACAGAGTCACATTTGTCAGCTTATTGAAAGGGTGTGTTCAGAGTTTTTCTGAGACCTGTTTATGTAAAATATCCAAAACTTCCAGGTATTTAAGCTCTTGTCCAGGCACGCGGAGTTCACAAATCATCTTGTGTCAATCAGAACGGTTTCTAACCTGATATCAGTCCTTGAATTTCAGATCCTGTTTTTTTCCCACTGGAATGGAAAGCTTGGGATGTGTGAGAGTTTGAGAGATTGTGTGCATTGAAAGTTACCTTGAGATTCTTCTACTTACTTATCAGAGAGGGCGCCAAAAAGAACAGCTCCAACCAGCAGCCCAAACATATAGATAGAAGATCCAATGTTGTTCAAAGTGGCATTTTCACACACAAGGTCCCACTGTCACAAGGCCAAAATAAAATAAATCAGTGTTATAATAATCAGGTGGTTTGTGGAACATTATGGCTAGTTGTTGTCAGTCCAAGGTGGTTTATCAGTCCTAACCAGCTTGGTCAAGATGGCCTGCTATCTCCAAAAACAGTTCTCCAGTTGGTACAGTAGCCCACTGATCCATCTAGACTTACTACTGTCAAGCTTATTACCATATATAAATAAATTATTACTAGAAACTGGATTTAGCTGAAATTTTCAGCAGGGACTTGGAGAGCCCACTGTCAGAAAAAAAGTGTAAAAACTTTACCTTTAGATGTACAACAGCATGTCACTGTGGCAGTATATATTTCAAGAGACAACTTTGTACCTTATCTACCCCTAAAAGATTCATATTAGTACCTTAGCATTGTATATATACCCTTAAGTTACTAGTATTTAGTGGTGAATAAAGTTGGCCCATGAAAGTACTGCCATAGTGACAACCATTTTTTTCTGAATGAATGTACTTAATTATTTCATTATTACATTTTGGAATGAGCTCTCATCTGTCTTCACCACAAAAAATACCTTTGGTAGGATCTTAGAAGCAGTTTGTTTCAGAAACTCTATCCTCGAGGTCTATACGCATGGACTAGAGAAAGATGCCCCCCCCCCCCACACACACATAAACACAGCAGCTGTAAAGCAGAGAGCCGTATCAGATAGTCAGCCCCCGTTGTGAGGTTGGGCAAAGATCCAGTTTTTGTAAATCAAAGCAGATTCTGCCAGGATGCCCTGCTGTGAACAACCCATCTCTCTGGTCACATGTTGCAAAGAAATGCAGTTCCATTGGTCCGTCTTGCAGTCCTGTGAGCTACACCACTTTAATGAAGCCGTCTGAGATGCCTTCACCACAGGAGGCCAGAAATTCTCAATGCAGTCAGCACCCAAAACATCTAAACCACAATACATGACCAGATCCGATAGCACCAGAAAGAGGGACGCGTTAAGAAAGAGCAACGCTGTGCATGTTACATCACAAAACAACCACATCCTGTTATATAACTGTGATGTTTTGAGATTAGCACTCACCTCTGTGACAATAGTGCTGAGAAAGACTTCCTTGCTGAATTCCCATCCTGCCGTGCAGCCGTTTGAAGTGGACGAGTGCTCAGTAATTGGTAGACTGTGATTAAGCTGGGACAGAGGGCCATCCTGAACGGATGTGCAGGACTCCCCAGGAGCAATGCTGAAGTTGAAGCCCAGCCTTGGGCCACCACCGTCGCCCTGTGGCCAGGCGGATCTGCACAGGTGAGGGGGCACGGCCCCAGTGAAGACAGACACCAACATGTGGAAGGCCAAGAAGATCTGTGGCAGGCAGATCCACACATAAAGCGTCTTCTGAAAGCGTCCAAACCCTCCAATCCGGTCCAGGACTTCGTCAAAATTCATCCTGCCTTTCCTTGAATGTCACTTCATGAAAACTTACACACCATCTATTGAGGTGATGATGACTGGGCCCTCGAGTCTTAAGACACAACAGAAGTTGGTGTGTAAGTGCACATGTAAGTAATGCTCTAGATGATGTCAGGTCGGTATTATGATATTATCAATGCTATGAAATGGGTATGGCTAGGAGGGACAGGCGCGTGTGAATGGCCGGTGTAGGTCTCCTCACACCTGTAGCAGAGAGAGGGAGGGAGGGAGGGAGAAGGAGAGACGGAGAGCGCTGCAGCGGAGTTCTGACAGTTTGGGTTGTTTGAGGGAAATATAAGGAGGGGAGGGCTGGGAGTGACCCAGATATCTGAAATGAGCCAGTGAGCACGAGGGGGAGGGACTATTGAGTGAAGGGGTGGGGATTTTCTGTGACAGGAGGGAAGAATTACTTTCACACTCTCTCTCTGTCTGCATTACAAACTCGAAGCCTCCGTTTCGTTCCTCTTCTCACCAGCCTCCCCCCTGCACCTCTTTATTTTCATTTCATTCACAAACTTTGTCTGTAGGTGAGAGAGCAGAGGAAGTGTAAGAGAAAGTAAAGGAGGTTTGATTTTCGCATTGTCATCTCTCGCCAACATAAATAAACAAACATAAACACAAGAATTAGGGGTCACACTTTAGTTTGGGGACAATTTCTGACTATTAACTAACTATTAACTATGATTTTTGCCTAAAGAAACTCCTAATTTGCTGCTTATTAATAGTTGGTAAGGCAGTTGTTAAGTTTAGGTGTGAGGAAGGATTAAGGGATCTAAAATATGGTGATGGTCATGCAGAGTAAGACATTAATACGTGTTTTATAAGTACTAATAAACAGCCCATTTGCTAGTAATATGCATGCTAATAAACAACTAGTTAATAGTGAGAATTGGTCCCTAAACTAAAATATTATGAAACTATGTTTCTTAAAGAGCAACAAACTTTTCGGTAACACTTTATTTTGATGGTCACTTTTAAGCATTCTGTAGACAATATGTAACTTTGTACCTACATGTCAACTAACTCATTAGAGTATTAGTGCTAACTCTTTGTGATGGTTTCCCAAAATGTGTTTTCCTAACTTTACTGTGAGGTGTTTCAGCGCTAACTTTGCACTTAAGTGCATATAAGATTAATCTAACGAAAGCCAAATTATTTTATATTGACTGAATGATCTATTATGAGATGCATTATAGGGACCAGGACCAAAAATGTCAAGAAAAATGCAAAAGATGGCGGCTAGCAGGATCATAGAGGGGGAGATGAAATGAATTCAGGGGGAGTAATGTGGCTGCTGTTTTTCAGCATTCTTCAGAGAGGCGTGCATGTGGGATAAGCCACACACCCATCCACACTGACTCAATGAAAGGGTGTTTCTTCAGTTATGGGAGGAAAAAAGAAATCTTCAACTTTTTTTGATGTATGAACACATTTATATTGTTATATATCTTTTAATCTTTGTCCCAGACCCAGACCTTCAATCTCGAGATATGAAAATCCATCAACATTTAGTACATTATTATTACATCATCAGCTACCAATTACCTGGTTGTGGCATTGTTTCCATCACGACCGATAATTTTGACCAACTTTTCGATATACAGTTTTACCAAGGCAATGTGTCAGTCAAGAGCGAAGGTAAAATAAATATACAACCCGAATGTTGGGACGTTTTTTACATTTGAATAAAATGAAAACTAAAAGAATTTCAAATCACGTGAGCCAATGTTTTATTCACAATAGAGCATAGATAATATAACAAATGTATAAACTGAGAAATTTTACAAATTTATGCACAAAATGAGCTCATTTCAAATTTTATGCCTGCTACAGGTCTCAAAATAGTTGGGACGGGAGCATGTTTACCATGGTGTAGCATCTCCTCTTCTTTTCAAAACTGTTTGAAGACGTCTGGGCATCGAGGTTATGAGTTTCTGGAGTTTTGGTGATGGAATTTGGTCCCATTCTTGCCTGATATAGGTTTCCAGCTGCTGAAGAGTTTGTGGTCGTCTTTGACGTATTTTTCGTTTAATGATGCACCAAATGTTCTCTATAGGTGAAAGATCTGGACTGCAGGCAGGCCAGTTCAGCACCCAGACTCTTCTACTATGAAGCCATGCTGTTGTAATAGCTGCAGTATGTAGTTTTGCATTTTCCTGCTGAAATACACGTCGTCTGGAGGGGAGCATATGATGCTCTAAAACCTTTATATACCTTTCAGCATTCATAGTGCCTTCCAAAACATGCAAGCTGCCCATACTGTATGCACATATGCACCCCCATACCATCAGAAATGCTGGCTTTTGAACTGAATGCTGATAACATGCTGGAAAGTCTCCCTCCTCTTTAGCCTGGAGGACACGGCCTCCGTGATTTCCAACAAGAATGTCAAATTTGGACTCATCTGACCATAGAACACTTTTCCACTTTGAAATAGTCCATTTTAAATGAACCTTGGCCCACAGGACACGATGGTGCTTCTGGACCATGTTCACATATGGCTTCCTTTTAGCATGATAGAGCTTTAGTTGGCATCTGCAGATGGCACGGCGGATTGTGTTTACCGACAGTGGTTTCTGGAAGTATTCCTGGGCCCATTTACTAATGTCAATGACGGAATCATGCCGATGAGTCGTCTGAGGGCCCGAAGACCATGGGCATCCAACAAAGGTCTTCGGCCTTGTCCCTTACGCACAGAGATTTCTCCAGTTTTTCTGAATCTTTTGATGGTGTTATGCACTGTAGATGATGAGATTTGCAAAGCCTTTGCAATTTGACATTGAGGAACTTTGTTTTTAAAGTATTCTAAAAACTAAAGTATTAGTAGGTCTCGTACTGTATTGCGTGCCTTGTCAGTGTCGACTCGTGCGCTTGCTTGGCCATTTGTTGTGATACAAGGAAAATGTGTTCAAGCGCCAGCAGAAGACAGTGTAAAGAAATACTCTTTGAGAAAAGCAGTCTTATCAGCGGAAGTTAAAAGCAGCTCGTAAGTGTATTTACTTGTCTC
>CM077240.1:5570000-5632500 GCA_039654775.1 Spinibarbus caldwelli
TTTAGTTGTTATACTTACTAGGTTTTAGTTACAGATCATTTTAAAGTGCATAAAGCAACATACTTACTGCTTTGAGTGACACTTAAAATATTCAAGAAGCCACAAAGGAACCAACAATATTAATTTATCAGTCAGAAGTAGCAGTGCATTAATATGTGTGCAACAAAACAACAGAAGAAGAAATAAGGAAGGTTAGCATGCACAACAACCTATTTTTTTAAAGCCATTTTGTAAAGAAAAAAAAAGTTTCAAGTGGGCAAGTGTTAATATAGACTTTTCACTCATTTCCTCCACTTCTGAAGTCATCTTTCTCTAGTTGCTTTTACTCATTTCCCAAAAAGTCATCTTGAATGTTGAATTGTTAATACAACTGCAAAATTTGAGAGAACATCACATAAGGTGACTTCATAAATGAATGCTGATTTTCCTAAAATGTTTTTGTTTGAACTCACCATTATAGTGACTAGTGCTCCCTTTGGTTGGGTGCTTGGAACTTCATTTATATTATTGTAATTCTCTTCCTTTTGATGCAGTGAGACAATATGTAATCAGTTATTTGGTTTCAAGCGAAGATAATTAATAAATAGGTTGCATTTAAAAGGTGATCTAACTTATAACATGACGATTAATGATCTTTTACAATTGTATTGCTAACATTTGTCGTAAACACCTTGTGAAGCTTTTTATTGGATTCAAGTCAAGTCAAGTCAAGTCGAGCTTTATTGTCATTCTGCTACATGTGGGGGCGTACAGTGGAACGAAATGTTGTGTCTCGCAGGACCACGGTGTTACTGTCACAAATTCAGCCTCTGTGGATCCCTCCGATCGTCACCAGAGGAAACCGTCACCTGAGTATTAACTGTCACGAACTCCAATTCCCATAATACCCCGTACCTGTGGCTGATTACCTGCACAGGTGTTTCATATTGACTCTGGTCCATTTAAGCTGTTCTCCCAGTCACCTCATTGCGAAGTCTTGTCTTGCCATGCAAACATTTCCGAGCGTTTCTCCCGTGTATGACTCCCCGTGTATGACCTGGACTATTTACTGGACTCTGATTCTCTGCCGCCTGCCTACTCTGATTCAACCTGCCTTGTTATTTGATTATCCTGGGTGTTTGCCGCCAGCCCTGATCTTCAGCCCGAACTCTGACTTTGATTCTGCCCTGTCTATGTTGTGTTTGAAGCTCATGATTGAATTCTGCCTGTTTGACTTGCATTCTGTTTTAATAAAGCTGCACATGGATCCTAACGCCACTGACTCCTCATTACAGAAGACTTTGCCAGACTTCGATCCAGCAGCATTCTACCACTTCACCACCAAGGTCTCTGCCCAAGCATCGGTCCTGGCCACACACCAACAACAGCTCAACCGGCTGACCTCAGTAACCGAAGAACTGGTAAAGACTAACAAGCGCTTCGCCTCCAAGCGCCCAACGCTTCTGCTCCACCTCCCAGCCCGCCTCAAGCACACGCCACTTCCACCACCGCCAGCCCTCGTCTCGCCCTCCCAGAGAAATTTGACGGATCTCCAACCACATGTAAGGGCTTCTTATTCCAATGTTCAATGTTTGTCAACCAACAACCCATGCTGTACCCTACAGACGAGAGTCGCATCGCATTCGTGTGTTCACTTCTCTCGGGGAGAGCGCTGGATTGGGCCACCACGGTGTGGAGCGAGGATAGACCAACCTTCCCTTCGTTCAGGGCGTTTATTCAACATTTCAAGGAGGTGTTCGAGCACCCCGCTGGAGGAAAGGAGGCGGGTGAGCAGCTACTGTCTCTCCGTCAAGGAAGGGGTTCGGCGGCTGACTACGCTCTCTCATTTCACACTCTCGCAGCTCAGACGGGGTGGCCAGACGATCCTCTCAAACTTCATTACCGTAAAGGCTTGAATACGGAGCTACAGTTCGAACTCGCCTGTCGCGACGAGGGAAAGTCACTGGAACAATTCATCAAGCTGTCCATCAAGATCGACAACCTCCTCCGCTCTCGTCGCACCAACCGTCTGCCTGCATTCCCCGTTGTACCCTCAGCAGCATACTCAGACGTAGAACCCATGCAAATTGGCTTGACACGCATCAGCGAGGAGGAGAGAGAGAGAGACGCATTCGACAGAGCTTATGCTTGTATTGCGGATTGCCTGGACATCTACGAGCATCCTGTCCAACTCGTCCATCTCGCAACCCTGCTGCGGTGAGTGTAATTTCTAAATCTGCTACCAGTTTAGAAATTGCAGTCACTCTGGAGATCAATGGGAGGGTTATGGAGACGGTAGCATTGATCGACTCAGGTGCTGCAGGAAATTTCATTGTGTCATTCGCTAAAAATAACAATATCCCTCTTGTTCCCTGTGACTCTCACTTGGCAGTCGCAGCGCTAGATGGCCGACCCCTGGGCTCTGGTTTCATTCAATTCACCACTGAAAATCTCCAATTGAGTACCGGATTCCTCCACACTGAAACCATCCGCCTGTTTGTGTTCCAATCTCCACAAAACCTCATCATCTTCGGCCTTCCATGGCTGGAGCAGCATAACCCCTCTATCTCATGGACTAAGAAACAAATCATTCAATGGTCAGACTTCTGCCTTCAAAATTGTCTCCGCAGCATGCCCGTCAAGAGGGGGAGTGAGATTTCCTTGAAAGACCCATTACCCAGCGAAAATCAAGATCTAGCCGAAGCCTTCAGCAAAGTTAAAGCATCGCACTTACCTCCTCAGTGAGCCAGCGACTGTGCCATAGATCTCCTCCCAGGATCACAACCTCCCAAGGGCAAAGTCTTTCCGCTGTCACAACCCGAGGCAGAGGCTATGAAATCATACATTGAGGAGGAGCTCACCAAGGGATTCATCCGTCCCTCCACGTCACCCGCATCGGCAGGGTTCTTCTTTGTTAAGAAGAAAGATGGAGGTCTTCGTCCCTGTATCGACTACCGGTCTCTCAATGACATCACCAGCAAGTTCCGTTACCCTCTACCACTCGTTCCCGCAGCCCTCGAACAACTCAGACGAGCTAGATATTTCACCAAACTGGACCTTCGCTGTGCCTACAACCTCATCCGCATTCGTGAAGGGGACGAATGGAGAACAGCATTTTCCACCACTACGGGGCACTATGAGTATCTTGTTATGCTGTTCGGTCTGTCCAATAGTCCTTCAGTGTTCCAGGCATTCATTAACGACGTTTTCAGAGACATGCTGAACCAATGGGTAATTGTCTACATCGACGACATCCTGATTTACTCCGAAACCTATGAGGAACATGTCAGACACGTCAGAGCAGTCCTGAAACGCCTCATACTACACCAACTGTACGCCAAGGCAGAGAAATACGAGTTCCATCAAGAGACCTTCTCCTTCCTCGGGTATGTGATCAGTTCAGGAGGGGTCGCCATGGACGAACAGAAGGTGCAAGCAGTAGTCAACTGGCCCCAGCCTACCACTCTCAAAGAACTACAACGCTTCTTAGGATTCGCTAACTTCTATCGACAGTTCATCCGTAACTTCAGTACGATTGCTGCCCCCATGACGTCCATGATCAAAAGGGGAACCCAACTTCTCATCTGGTCTTCGGCGGCAATAGCAGCATTCCGGTCACTGAAGGAGAGATTCATGATCGCTCCTATCCTGCATCATCCCGACCCAGATCTGGTCCACTCGAATCCCAGCTCCGGTCATCCGAGTATTGGAAGCCACATTACAACTCCTCAAGAACAATTTCTGGTGGTCCACACTACGAATTGACACTATCACGTTCATCCAGAACTGCACCGTCTGCAATATATCTAAGTCTCCGCATCAACTACCTGCTGGGCTCCTTCATCCGTTACCCATCCCACAACGCCCATGGTCACACATAGCCATTGACTTTGTGACTGACTTACCATCCTCTCAGGGCCACACTACTATCCTCACTGTAATTGATCGCTTATCCAAGGCCTGCAGGCTGATACCACTTCCCACTGCCCAAGAAACCGCTGAAGTTCTCTGCAACTATGTAATCAGGTTCTACGGTCTACCAGAGAATGTAGTTTCTGATCGGGGTCCGCAGTTCACCCTCCCGTGTCTGGTCAGCCTTCTGTCGCCAACTAAACATAAATGTCAGCCTCACTTCCGGGTACCATCCTCAAACCAACGGACAAGTGGAATGGCTGAACCAAGAACTCACCCACTTCCTTCGTTCATACTACCATAAGAATCAGTCCGACTGGAGTCGCTATCTGCTATGGGCCGAGTATGCCCAAAATTCACTCCGCAAACCATCTACAGGTATCACTCCCTTCCAATGCATCCTAGGCTTCCAACCCCCATTGTTTCCATGGTCTGAAGAACCCTCAGACTTGCCTGCAGTCAACTCATGGTTACAACGCAGTGAGGAGACATGGAACGATGCCCACGTCCATCTACAAAGAGCAGTTCGTCGCACCAGAGAACAGGCCAATCATCATCGGCATGCCAACCCCAACAACCAGCCAGGGCAATGGGTTTGGTTGTCCACCCGTGATCTAAGACTCCGGTTACCTTGCAAAAAGCTCAATCCCAGGTACGTGGGTCCCTTCAAAATCATCAGACAAATCACTCCAGTTTCATTCAGATTAGCCTTACCTGCTCATTACCGTATCTCACCCACCTTTCATGTCTCTTTGCTCAAGCCCGCTGGTGGTCCGAGAGGAGTGGAGGTCCTAGACGAGGCTGGTGACCAGAGGGCCCCTCCTACCGTCGTTGACGGCCAGGAGGCATTCCAGGTCCGAGAAATCCTGGACTCTCGTCGTCGGGGCAGATTCCTCTAGTATCTCGTGGACTGGGAGGGGTACGGTCCGGAGGAGCGGTCCTGGGTCAATGCTGATGATATCCTAGACCCTTCACTTACCACAGACTTCCATAGAGACCACCTGGACAGACCTGCCCCAAGACCTCGAGGTAGACCCGGCATCGTTTGCCTCCTCGCGTCAGGAGCCACTCACAGGGGAGGGGCTCTGTCACGAATTCAGCCTCTGTAGCTCCCTCCGATCGTCACCAGAGGGAACCGTCACCTGAGTATTAACTGTCACGAACTCCAATTCCCATAATACCCCGTACCTGTGGCTGATTACCTGCACAGGTCTTTCATATTGACTCTGGTCCATTTAAGCTGTTCTCCCAGTCACCTCATTGCGAAGTCTTGTCATGCAAACATTTCCAAGCGTTTCTCCTGTGTATGACTCCCCGTGTATGACCTGGACTATTTACTGGACTCTGATTCTCTGCCGCCTGCCTACTCTGATTCAACCTGCCTTGTTATTTGATTATTCTGGGTGTTTGCCACCAGCCCTGATCTTCAGCCCGAACTCTGACTTTGATTCTGCCCTGTCTACATTGTGTTTGAAGCTCGTGATTGAATTCTGTCTGTTTGACATGCATTCTGTTTAAATAAAGCTGCACATGGATCCTAATGCCACTGACTCCTCATTACAGCTACATAAATAAACTTATATATAAACAAACAACACAAGAGTAAGAACAATTTTTAAAAGCTATAACTAACTTACTGAAAGCTGTAATCTAACTATACATATACTATACATACACATAACTTAAGACAGACTATTAAAGTACTTTACATAATAGCTGTGCATGATATTGTGCAAAAGAGGTATTTGAGGTTAAGAAGCAAACAGTGCAATTATGATTTGTGTTGCATTCACAAGTCCAATATTAAGTTCTTGTAACACGGAGTGTTTGTAAGAAAGTGTCTGGTGCATTTAGAGAGAAAAAGAGTGTGTTTCTACAGGTGGTTTGTCCAGCCCACTCACCTGTGTGTAGCACACTCAGAATTGTGCAATGTTTTCCTTGAAACATCTGGTATCTGGTGCGTATAGAGAGGGAAGAGTGTGTTTTTCTAGAGGTGGTTTGGCCAGCCCACTCACCTGTGTGTAGCACACTCAAAATTGCACATTGTTTTTGAGGTTTTCAGCGGTTTACATGTGGTGCATGTGGTGTAATGGTGGTGCGGTTGAGAGGATCTTGGTTAGGTAGGGTTGTGGATGAGGTTTCAGAGGGGGGTGATGTGATTGGAATTGAGGGCTCTCACAGCCTGGGGGGAAAAGCTGTTGAGCAGTCTTGCGGAGCAGGCTCTGATGCTCCGGTACCATTTTCCTGATGGCAAGAGCTGGAAGAGATAATGGAAGGGATGGGTGGGGTCCTTTACGATACTGCTGGCTTTGCTGGAGCATCGTGCAAGGAAGATATCCAGAATGGAGGGGAGAGGGGCACCGATGATCTTTGCAGCTGTGTTCACTGTCCACTGTAGGGTCTTGCGGTCAGCAGTACTGCAGTTCCCGTACCAGACAGTGATGCAGCTGGTCAGCACTCTCTCAATGGTTCCCCTGTAAAAAGTGGTGAGGATGGGTGGTGGGAGACTTGCTTTTTTAAGTCGGCGGAGAAAGTGTAGGTGCTGTTGCGCCTTCTTGGAGAGTGATGTAGTGTTGGTGGTCCAGGTGAGGTCTTCTGTTATGTGCACCCCAAGGAATTTAGTGCTGCTGACTCTCTCCACAGTCGAGCTGTCGATGGTCAGTGAGGGGTGGTCAACAGAGTTCCTCCTGAAGTCCATCACAACCTCCTTTGTCTTACTCACATTGAGGGACAGGTTGTTTGCACCACACCATTCAACCAGTTGTGCCACTTCCTCTCTGTAGGGTGTTTCATCATTGTTGCTGATGAGACCTACCACAGTTGTGTCATCAGCAAACTTGATGATGTGGTTGGAGCTGAACTTGGCAGTGCAGTACAGCATTCTAACATAGGAGTTTTTATTTTCTAGGTGGGTAAGAGCCAGTTGGAGGTTGGAGGAAATTGCATTGTCCATAGAGCAGTTTGGACAGTATGCAAACTGGAGCGGATCGAGTGTGTTGGGGAGGCTGGTTTTGATGTTGTGCATGACTAACCACTCAAAGCACTTCATCATGATTGGAGTCAGTGCTATGGGACGGTAGACATTTAGACAGGTCACAGGTGATTTCTTTGGTACCGGTATGATTGTTGTGGATTTGAGACATGTGGGGACGACTGCTTGGCTCAGCGAGGTGCACTCAAAGCACTTCATCATGATTGGAGTCAGTGCTATGGGACGGTAGTCCTTTAGACAGGTCACAGGTGATTTCTTTGGTACCGGTATGATTGTTGTGGATTTGAGACATGTGGGGATGACTGCTTGGCTCAGCGAGGTGTTGAAGATATCTGTAAGGACATCTGTCAGCTGTGCAGCACAGTCTCTCAGTACTCGGTTGTCAGGACCCTCAGCCTTGCGTGGGTTAATCTTAGATAGGGTCTTCTTTACATCAGCTGGGGACAGACAGAGTGCCTGGTCGTTGGGAGGAGTGGGCAGTTTTTTTGCATGTGTGTCATTTTGGATTTCAAACTGTGAATAAAAGTGGTTGAGTACATCTAGGAGGGATGTGTCATCATCACAGGCCTGTGGCAGGGGCTTGTAGTCAGCGATGGTCTGAATGGCTTGCCACAGGCTCCGTGTGTCTCTGCTGTCTGTGAAGTGATTATTGATTTTTTGAGCATATGACCGTTTCGCATTCTTGATGCCACAGGACAGATTGGCTCTTGCTGTTTTGAGGGCTGCTTTATCTCCTGATCTGAATGCTTCATCTCTGGTCTTTAAAATAATAATTGATATAATCTCTGGTCTTATATATATGATTGATATAATACTTCAAATATCTTGCAATTGACCATGTTTAACTTCAACGTTCAGCATGCAAAACACAACGATAACAATTAAATTTTATCATTTTGGTAACACTTTATTTTGATTGTCCACTTTAGACATTCTACTAACAGTAAGATTATTCGTACTGTCTGCTTAGTATCTTCTAACACTTTATTTTGATGGGTCCACAACATACAACATACTGACTATGAGAAACATTGCAAGTATATGTCAACTTATTCTACTAAGCCTAAACTTAACCTAACAGTCTACTCTGAGAGTTTGTAGAGATGTAGTTGCAAATTAATGAGAATTAGTTGACATGTATAGTTGCAAAGTTGCTTGTAGTTAGTAGAATGTCTAAAGTGGACTATCAAAATAAAGTGTAACCATCATTTTTATTAATTGTAACAATAACAATTTTATTTGCAATTTTGTTGTGCTTCTACTGACACAAGACAGCAAATAAAACTGGCAGCCAAAAAAGTAAAACAAAGCAGTTACATAATTTCTTCATGCTGCAATGTCAGTAATGAGTCAGTAATTCTGAGTTGCTGTACTAAATCAAGAATAAATATAAATTAATTTATCAAGTACAGTACTCTCTTTTTTAGTTACTAGAACTCTCATGTACTAAGCATTTGTCAGCACAACATACTATTCCTATTTCACTTTTCTTAGTTCTTTTAAGGCAATCGGTTTGCATGCTTTTTAAGCTAAGCTAATTCGATTTTACAGTGTGGGAACAGTTTCAGTCAGGTTAATTCCTCAGTTTGTTTCTGAATTCATTTTTCAGGGGAAAAAACTTATTAAGTTGGATAACAAAGTCACCCAGTGATGGAGACTATGGAGTGTGTTAAATGAAGTCAAATCCTGATTGATTAGAGCCCTATTTCTAAATGGTTCAGGTAATTTAATAGGGAGCAACAGGATCTCCAAGACAAAAGTCTGAGGTGATGCCACAGAGAAATCTGAAGTATTGTCAATATTATATAAACACACACACACACACACACACACACACACACACACATCAAATAATAAATTCCTAAATGAACACATACGTGGCATCTAAGCACTTTTTGTAACCATGAAAAGTTTGTTTAGAAAAAAGAGGAAGAAGAAAGCTGTCTGCTGAGCTATATTGTGTCTGATTTGGTCAAGCTAGCTCAAAATACAGAATAAGTAACTGATGCTGTGAATTAACATATGGGTTCTTTCTAAATGACCCAACTGAAAGTGAGCATATTCACAAGAAGGACTGTCTTTAGGACTGGAGTAAAAATGCTCAGAATTCAGCCTGAAGACAAACAAATACAATCATACAGGGATAGGCCAGAACTGGTCTGAGTGACTTCTAACCACTGTGCTTTCAAAGCAGTCTATCTCAAACTTTCCCCCACTTATTTAACTCAATATTTAAAGTCCCCCATACTGATTATGATATTTCCTTTGGTATTTCTGCAGTAATTCTTACAATAAAGATTCTGTGAACTAGATGGTTCGAATCCACAATAATTAATTTCTAATAGTTTTGTACTTTTGAATGCAAGGATCGCTCATGAGATCTTTACATAAAAAGCATAGGTCTTCAACCCTGCTCTTGGTAGAGTTTAGATCCAGCCATAACCAAACACTCCTGAACAAGCTAATCAAGGTCTTCAGGATTGCTTAAAAATCACAGGAAGGTGTAAAGCAGGTTGCAAATAAACTTTGCAGGCCAGTGGGTCTCCAGGAGCAGAGCTAAAGACCTCTGCATTAAAATGAATCATTCTGTATCCAGGATATGCACAATTTTTGTACCCCTCTTGTAGCCTTTTCTTCAAGGATTTTGATTGTTTTGGGAAACAAAAGGTTATAGTCTATTTATTTGTACAGTTATGAACAAAAATCTGTCAGTTATGATCAATGTCTGGTGGACATGACATAATTATACAGGGATTTTTTATCACCAACTACTCAGCTAGTCAATCATATAAGGCACATCAATAGACTGTATAAAGTTGCAGCTCTTGTGAAACTCTGCTTTGCGCTTATTATGAGAACATCAGGGTAAATGACTCTAAGTGATCTCCATGAGATAAGTATGACACTGTAAATTAAAGTTTCAGACTGATAAATTTAAGACTTCATGCCACCTAATGTAAACTGCTTAAGGCATTGAAGAAATTGATGTACTTTATTTGCAGCTGTCGTCATCAAATGTACAACATACTTTTACAAAAAAAAAGGCATATTCTTTAAAATAAAGGTCCTTTACAGCACCCTAGGTTTAAAAACACTCATAATTTCAAGAATCTTAGAAAGAAAGATTATAAAGAGTAAATGTTTTTGCTTTTCCTCTTTGCTCAAATGTTTTTTTGTTTTTTTTTTTTTTGTTTTTTTTTGGACACCCTCACTGTACAGTAAAAGAATTAAAAACATCAGTACATGTTTCACAACAAAATAATTGTTCTCTGTGTAATTTTTATTAATCTGGTGAAAAGTGAAAGAAGTGAAAAAGTGAAAAAATCTGCCCATGTCCCCCAGTGATATAAGCTTAACTATTTGTGTGTGTGTGTGTGCGTTTATGTGGTTTATGAGGATTTGTATGAGAATTTGTATAATGACATGGGTATGACATAGGTATTACAATGTGAAGGTGCTTATGAGGACACTTTTTGTGCACTCATTATTCAAAAGGCTTAAAAACAGAGTAAATTGTGTTTTTTTTTTTTTTTTTTGAAAATCTAAAATGCACAAAGTTTTCTGTAAGGGGTCGTTTTCGGTGTAGGATTGGTGTAGGGAGATAGAAAATACAGTTTGTACAGTATAAAAACTATTACGCCTGTGGAGAGCCCCCATAAAACAAAATCCAACGTGTGTGTGTGTGTGTGTGTGCGTGCGTGCGTGTGTGTGTGTGTGTGTGTGTAAATGTGCCGTGTAAAGGGTGGCGCACTGTAATTTAAAGGAATGCATGCACTGGTAAGGAATGTTGGATGCTGTACTGATAAAATGTATCATTTGAATGCACACATTGGTTTAGATAAAAGTGTCTGACAAATGTATATAAGACAGATTTGTGTTCTGTCATAGACCCGGAGTATTTTGATGTCTGCATTGATTAAACAAAAAAAAAAAAAAAAAAATCTTGACCAAATGGCCAAATCAATGGAATTTTAAAAAAAAGTTTGCTATTATATTACAGTGTCCTCATGTCAGTTCCTATTGGTTTCTGGCTTCTTTGAAAAGCCAGAAGTAGTTGTTATCTTTTACTAAAGAAGGTTCTCAAATCACAACAGGCTTTAAGCTCTTTTTAGACCATTTATTATTTGGATAATTTGGTTAATAATATAATTTACTATTAATTTAAAATTTGGTTATATTTGTTCTGCTTTCTCTGCAAATTCTAGTTGCTTAAAAAAACTTATAGTTATGTTAACTGTAAAAGAGGGTGGGAGTTCAGGAATCCCCCTGAGGCCAAAATGGAAAAGCTTATCTAATTAAAATTTTGACTGAGACGTTTGTAGCCTCCTCTGTTGCTAAACAAATCAAGAAGTTGTTAAGACTTGTAGTTGTGACACAGCTTAGAGCTGTTTCCAAGCAGGTAAGACCTTTCTGATTGAATTCCAGACAGACTATACAGACAGAGTTTCAGTGTCAATGTTTCCAACGACTTACTTTTTGACTCATAAAACACAAAATGTAATGCTCTCTAATAATAATAATTATAAAAACTCTCTAAAATATATATTGTTATTGTTCTTTCTTTCTTTCTTTCTTTCTTTCTTTCTGATTGGGTGGATCTTGTGGATCAGTGCTGACTCAGAACACACACTATTTTTATAATTTGCAGACATTCACAAAGTATAAAGTGTAATACGTCTTCTTGATATGAAGATGGATCACAGACCGTTCAAGGTTATGAGAATGTCCCCTCCTACGTGGGTATTCATTCATCCTTAATGAATAACATTGATGCAAATCTTGCCTTGTATTGACCCTTGTTTACATAGCAGTCTGATGTAAAATAGTTTGCATACACTGACTGAATGTTGCTTTGGTGTGCATGTGCCTGCCACCAAGAACATGTGATGACATTCTCACGGTGCTCGCTACTGGATGCACAATGAGACAACTAGAAGTGTTGGATGATGCTGTTTTGCACATTGTAATTTAGTCTTTACTTGTTAAAAAGCACACCGTGTTCCATTGTGAGTATGATTTGTTAGGAATGGTTTGTGTTTTAGATTAGTTCACTATAACAGTATAACACTATAACAGAAGTCGTACTAAATCAACAGCCATGTCTTATTGTTGAGCCGAGCCAAGTGTCCCATCACAATTCTCTAGTGAGAAAACAAACAGCTCACTTTGGGAAGGATCTATGCTAATAAAGAATTTTCTGTCTCCAGTCGTGGGTGACGTCTATCCCAATGTGACGTCACAACCCGTTTAGAGAAACCGTTTCTGATTTATAAGGAAAATAAAAAAGGAATGGATGGATTTTTATTATTATAGGGTGGTTGTATACACATTCTGCGGTCACAAAATGACGCAAAAGAGTGATTCATTCACAAATCTGGCATCGCTAGTTTCGATTCTAAACAACTGATAGAAAACACATAACTTGACATGACACATGACTCGTCATGAATCTGGTTCATGGACTTACATCTGCTTGTCACCAGAGGTCACTCTTCTGTTACATTGACTCTCACACTACACAGACTGTTTCATATCACTCCGGACTACATTTTCCAGTAGCCATTTCACTAATCACACGCTCACACCTGAGACCCATCACACAATCACACACCCTACATAAGCCATGGACTTCCTTGTTCACATCACCGAGTATTGTTCTGCGTTTATCGCTCTCCTAGTGATAGCTGTGATAGTTTTCATAGTTTAGTCTTAGTTTTGCCTTGCCTGTTTTTCACGTGTTCTGATTCTAGCCTGTGTTTCCTGGATTTACCCTTGTCTCGCTGTTCGGACTCTGTTTATGCCTCGCTTGGACTATTTCTCGTGTACCTGGATTATCTCGTCTTCTCTCCCTGTTGGATATTGTTCACCGATCGAGGACCCATGTTTGCCCTAGGATTACGTTTTGTCTTGCCTGTGTTATACCTGTTTGCCACTGTTTGAACCATGCCTGTTATGACAACATCTCTGTCTAATAAAAGCCTGCAAATGGATCCGCATATCTCTCGTCTCAGTCGCCCTGTTACAGAATACTTGGCCCCAAGAGGATCCAGCAGCTTTTCAGAGGAACATTGGCCAGGTATGGACACAGCACGTATATTGTTAGCTCTTAAGCAAGGCCCGCGATCATTGGAGAACTATATCTGAGAATTTTTAGCCATCGCTCATTATTCAGATTTACCAGATATTATTTTGATACAGTTTTTTTTTTTTTTTGTTATGGCATTAATCAACCTCTCAAGTCTCATCTTAGATGCGAGGGTCCGCATTCGTCACTCTGTCAATTTATGGATTATGCTTTGTTGACTGTTGGCTCTCTGTTCACTGTGGGTGTCGCGGAGGAGGAACGCGACATCGCGTCCGTTTCGGTAATGGCGACCGCGAGATTAAGTCAGCCACAAGCTCCGGGACATTCGAGTTTACTGATCGCTACTCCAGTGATGCAACCCACTCATGAAATGGCGGCCGCACCGGAGCGTGTTCACAAATTGGCGGTGGCAGCAGAGCCTGTTCACAAAATGGCGACCACAACAACGCTCCGTCAAGTCACAGCTGCCATTCATGAGTCAAGTCACGTCACAGCTGATCTTCGTGAGTCCAGTCAAGTCACAGCTGATCTTCGTGAGTCCAGTCAAGTCACAGCTGATCTTCGTGAGGCAAGTCAAGTCACAGTTGATTGTCATGAGCCAAGTCAAGTCACAGTTGATCGTCCAGAGTCTCGTCACGTCTCAGCTGATCGTCCAGAGTCTCGTCACGTCTCAGCTGATCTTCCAGAATCTCGTCACGTCTTAGCTGATCTTCCAGAGTCAAGTCACATTTCAGCTGATCTTCCAGAGTCTCGTCACGTCTCAGCTGATCTTCCAGAGTCTCGTCACGTCTCAGCTGATCGTCCAGAGTCATGTCACGTCTCCGGTGATATTCCAGAATCTCGTCACGTCTCAGCTGATCGTCCAGAGTCAGGTCACGTCTCAGCTAATCGTCCAGAGTCAAGTCACGTCTCAGCTGATCTTCCAGAGACAAGTCACGTCTCAGCTGATCGTCCAGAGTCACGTCACGTCTCAGATGACCGTCCAGAGTCTTGTCACATCCTGTCTTTCGCATCCAGATTTTCAAGGTCTGTGTTTTGGTATCCCAGTCTGGTATCTAATGTGAGGGATGAACCGCTGGTGTCTGCACGCACAGCTGGTATCCCCAAACCCACTCACTCTAACCTTCCTGTTCCTGAACTAATTCCCCTATCTGAAATGCTTCCCATGATGGGGATCGCTTTGTGTTGCATTTGGGCTGTGTACACCACCACAGAACTGCCCGAGGGGGCGGAGGCCACTCTGATGTCTCCAGAGGTGGCGGCTGACGCTGCAGAACCTCCCAATGTAGTGGCGCACGCTGATGTGTTCCCCGAGGCGATGACGCTCACTGCAGCTTCTCCAGAGGTGGCGGCGTATGCTGCAGAACCTCCTGAGGTGGCGACACTCGCTTCAGCTCCTTGCGTGGTGGTGGTGCCCAGCAATGAACTTTCAGCCGGTCATGTCGAGGTCCAAGGAACCGTTGTATTTACCCTGAAAATACAACAGTTGAATTTTCCCTGTATACTGATGGTACTACTGTAGAACCTCCAGTGGTGGCAGCATCCGCTGCAGACCCTCTGGAGGTGTCAGTGGTATCCACTTATGATCTCTCTGCCTGTCCTGTCAGGGCTAAGGAGGCCGTCAGTGAACTCTTGCCTTGTTCTGAATCGGCCGATGAGACCATCTCTGAACTCTCATCCAGTTCTGAATCAGCCATGGAGGCTGAATGTGATCTGTCTGTTTGTCTAGATGCTGATTTTGAACTCTCTGTTTTGCCCATTTCTGTCAATCTGTCTGATCATGAACTGTCAATCTGTGCAGGATCAAGCTATGAGTCAAATTTTGAACTGTCTATCTGTTCAGTTTCAGTCAATGTGTCTAATTTTGAAATCTCTGTCTGTCCAGTTCCAGTCAATGAGTCAAATTTTGAACTGTCTGTTTGTCCAATTCCAGTCAATGAGTCAGATTTTGAACTCTCTTTCTGTCCAGTTCCAGTCAATGAGTCAGATTTTGAACTGTCTGTCTGTCTGTTCAGTTTCTGTCAATGAGTCTTCTTGTCCAGTTCCAGTCAATGTGTCAAATTCTGAACTGTCTGCCGGTCCAGTTTTGATTAGTGAACTTGATTATGAATTGTCTGCCTGCTCAGTTGTCACCAGGGAAAATATTGATGGATTTCTTGTGTTCTCTGCCTCGGTCTTTGAGACCGTATATGCTCTCTCTGTCTCTTGTGTTTCAGTTTTTCCTAGACTCCAATATTTTCTGTGGGTTCCTGGTCAAGAAGACCTCCACGGCTGAGCCTGTTCCGCCGTGGTGTTCTCCTGATCCGTCGTGGTGCTCTCCTGATCCGTCTTGGTGCTCTACTGATCCGCCGTGGTGCTCTCCTGATCCATCGTGGTGCTCTCCTGATCTGTCGTGGTGCTCTCCTGATCCGTCATGGTGCTCTCCTGATCCGTCGTGGTGCTCTTCTGTTCCGCCCTGGTGGGCTCCTGCTCATGAATCTGGTCCATGGACTTACGTCTGCTTGCCACCAGAGGTCACTCTTCCGTTACATTGACTTTCACATTACACAGACTGTTACATGTCACTCCGAACTACATTTCCCAGCAGCCATTTCACTAATCACACACTCACACCTGAGACCCATCACACAATCACACACCCTACATAAGCCATGGACTTCCTTGTTCACATCGCCGAGTATTGTTCTGAGTCTAGTCTTAGTTTTGCCTTGCCTGTTTTTCACGTGTTCTGATTCTAGCCTGTGTTTCCTGGATTTACCCTTGTCTCGCCGTTCAGACTCTGTTTATGCCTCGCTTGGGCTATTTCTCGTGTACCTGGATTATCTCGTCGTCTCGCCCTGTTGGATTTTGTTCGCCAATCAAGGACCCACGCTTGCCCTAGGATTACTCTTTGTCTTGCCTGTGTTATACCTGTTTGCCACTGTTTGAACCATGCCTGTTATGACAACGTCTCTGTCTAATAAAAGCCTGCAAATGGATCCGCATATCTCTCGTCTCAGTCACCCTGTTGCACTCATGTTGTCATGATGTCTATTATCTGTGGCAAATGAGAGTGATCAGTAAAATGGTTTATGGATCAGGTGATTGGTTAATAGATGGACAAGTACTGTGTAAAGTTGCTTTTCTTTCTTTCTTTTATTCAGAAGACCATGCATCCTCATGGATAATATATGACAACACCAAACCCTGTCATTTTAATATTAAGGTATATATAAGTTATTTTTTTATTTTTTTTTTTTTTAGAATTCGGAACATTCTCTCAAAACATTTATATATGCAGAGTTTATTTGTAAAAACAGATAACTCCTTAAATTTCAAAAATCATGTTTTTTTATTATGTTATCATGTTTTTATTGTTTTATTGTGTTGGTTAGGGTTTTTTTTTTTTTACCTAGTCAAAATAACCCAACTGCAGTTTGATTGAAATTAATTGGAATGCACAATGAAAAAACATGATTTTTGAGAACTGTTAAAAACGGAGTTATCTGTTTTTGCAAATGAACTCTTCATATATATAGATCTTTATATACCTCCATAATTAAACTATTACTGTAGTTGACTGTTACTTACCCATAAACCTACCCCTACCTGTATCCAAACCCCAAAAGCAGCAAAAGCTAAAGTTTTTATTAAAAAAAAAAGAAAAAAAAAAAAAGGTTTTGCGGAATAACAAGTATGCAGACAATATGAACATTGTGTCAAATGCTTAATTTTATAATGTAACGACATATTAGCTACACATAAGGGGTTAAGTCAAGTCATCTTTATTTCTAGTGCTTTTAGCAATACAGATTGTGTCAAAGCAGCTTTACAGTATTAAATAGGAAAATAGTGTGTAATCATGCAAAAGGACAACAGTAAACATAAAATTTTCAGTAAAAGTCAGTTCATCATTGATTCAGTGACGTCATCGTCCAGCTCAGTTCAGTTTAAATATCTGTGCTAAGGCACATAATGTAAAGTGGGACCAATTATTGAGTAGTCCATCATAACTTAATTCTTACACATCCACTGCAGAAGAAAAACATTGATAATAGATAAAACAATCTTCAAGCAGCACTAGAAGAAAGGACTATTTGTGTCTCATGTTTAATTAAAGGAAACTCTATAAAGCAGATTTTGTGACGTGTCTTGATTGTTTGGCACATGTAAACAGCTAACAGTTAGGCTAATACTTGAAAGAATTGTTTATTGTGAATATTATCATCTAAATGTATGTCAACAAATTTAAAACTCACTATGTCAAACAGATTGTTTTACACCTTGTCTCAATAGGCTTGATGTTGACTGAGTTGACAGACACTACAGTTAACATTAAATAAAAACTCTTGTCATAAAATTAGCTGGATTACACAATGAGATTCAAGCTGCCCCCATGTGGCAAGATTCAGCTTTATGCAAGAGTTACAAAACAGCTGTAATGAGTATGTAAGCATACACGTGATCACATTTCAAGAGGGGATCGTGTGGCCTGGTCATATAAAGGTACTTAGACATTACTCATACTAACACACAAGACACAGGCTGGTAAGGTATTATTTTTATTTATTTAATATTTATTTATTAATTTATTTATTTATTCATTCATTCATTCATTCATTCATGCATACATGCATACATACATAAAGGAATAGTTCAACCCAAAAATAAAATGCTATCATTATTTACTATCATATCACAATACCCTCATTTCTTCCAAACCCATATGCTGTTTTTTTTTTAAAGAATATTTATTAATCCCTTAAAGCACCATGTGGTAGTCCAAGTCTGCTCGTACCATACAATTGTTTTGTGTGAGGAACAAACTGAAATTTCAGTTGTTAATCTTCCTTTCTGCAGAAGATCTAGTCAGATAAAAAAAAAAATAAAATAAAATAAAAAAAGTTACATCAGAGTAATTGATGTCAAAACTGTATAGATTCTCACATACATAAACACTATAAACCATTCAAAAAAAAAATAAAAATCTGGACACTGGATAATGCAAACTGAATGAGATCTATAGTGAGGAATTTTTTTCAGTGAATTTAAAAAAATTTATTCCTCACAGAATGCTATCATATAACCACAGAAGACTTGAATGAACTACTTTTGCAATCCATTTACAGTCCTCTTTGAAGCTTTATGGATATGAAAACAATGAACTGTATGGAAAAAGCTGTGTGAAGATTCTTCTTCTATTATGTTTCACAGAAGAATAACAGCATATAGGGTTAAAATAACACAAGGGTGAGTAAATCATAAGTAAAATAATAATTTTTGAGTAAACTATACTTAATCGATCAGTCAATAAACGGTGTAATTTGATATGTAATTACATGCCGGTATTTTAAATGTACAGCGAGTACACTTGATAGTTAAACGTATCTAATGTAAAACGAGTCCAACTAAATGAATAGTGAGAAGGGACCTTGGATTTGCATTTGGTCTGAGTTCAAGTTGTTATAAGATCAAGTAGTGATGACAGGGATTTAGTCATCTCCAGTTGATGTCTCTATAGCTGAATAGAGGACGCCAACAGGAAGCCTGCTGGCTGTGGTAGCACTTCATAAATCAGTGTGTTTTATGGCATTTCTTTAACGTTTCTGCCCCTCGGGGTCCTGCGCACAAACCTGCTGCTTGTGTAACGGTGAGACATGCACGTGAGAGAGCATTATGTGTGCGTGTAGGTGTTTGTGTAATGTTAATTTGCACACATGTTGTTGAGCGTCACTCAAAAGGCATTTGCTTTGGACACGTTTCTCACATTTCATTGCCGGTGGAGCCTTTCATCTCGCGTCTCACATGTGAAATATGAGATCCCCAAAGAAGGGCCTTCTTTAGAAACCATTACACATCAATCCTGCTGATTCAGTATCTCAGTGCAGTATGATATAGTATACCGATTAAATAAACAGCAAAATGTCTGAGAACAAAGACAGACAGGAGGTGAATAAAATAAAATAACAATATTTCTAGATTTAAAGATATAGTTATAGGATTTTTATTTATTTTTTAATCTTTTTTTTCTTTTACCAAGGCTAAAACTGTCTGTCAGATTGTTTAAAAAAGTACGAGCACTCTCCTTAACAATTCACATTTTGATGTACCATTAATAAAAGCTGGGTACAGAAATGTAATACTTAGAGCCAGAGGTTTGTTTAAATCTCTAACCATAAGAATGATAAATAATAATGTTTGCCAAAAATAACAATAATTAACATGCTCCAGCAGTTATATCCACTGAAAAATACTGGCATTGCTCATGGTTGAGTAACATGGATAAAGGAAAAGTGCATAAGTTGACAGTGTTATCCAAGGCTTTACATCATCCTGGTGACTTTATGAAAGAGGGCAGGCTGCATAACATGAGGTTATATAAAATTAGAGTATTTTGTAGATTAAGGTGGTATATCTAGAGCTAAAACAATCAAATATTTTCTCTGTATGAAAAATTCAGTTAGCATTCCCTTTCATTTCAGTGGCAGTAGCTCCCTCAAAAATGGCAACTGGCAAAACATTTAACTATTGTGATTTATATGTTACTTTAAAAAGGCTTCATGGGTAATTTTAAATGGGTTGTCTACCAGCTTTTTTCGAAGGCTTGATTGTGTTTATGGGGTGCACTATAACATGTTTTCATGCTTCGTTTTTAAAAAACTTGCATTATTTTTCACATATTTTAGCTTTATTCTTCACTCCTTTTCCGTTCTCGTAAAAACGGCCTTTTGACTTCCTGGTTCCTCCCTCAGAAATTGTGTGCTAACCGCCTAGAGTGACTGGAAACGTTATGCCTCTTACCATAACAGGTAGTTGCATGCGCTCCCAGTGTATTGTAAACAATATCTGTGTTTCCATCCAAAGATTCGAATGTAACTTAAGCGCATAACTGGAATATCGCATAAAACATTTGCGAATAAAGCACCTTTTCCATCCAACGTGTCAAAGAGAACTAAATCATCACTTCCTGATAAACTGGCACTATATATCACTAAGAAAAGTAGGAGAAGCCACTTAATATAATAATTTTCATATATGATGAATTACTTGCGCCTGAGCAGACGAAACACAATAAAAGCGTTCATTGCTTTCGGAGGTGGATGCCTGCTGTTTGGGAACGCAGTCCAGTGAGACAAATTTTATTTTAATGTTAATTTGAATTAATCAATTATTAGCTTTTCATCAAGTCATGAACCCCCTCCAAGTCAATCACAAACCCCAGTTCTATATACTATAAAAATGTGCAAAAGACAATTGTGCGCATAAGTTTTTTATGCACGTTTTTAGAATTTATGCGCATCTTGGCGTTTCATCCAGCTTTTTTTTACGCAATATTCCAAAATGCGCATAAAAATATGTGGATGGAAACATGGCATCAGTATTGCCTTATCAATTTGAGCCCAAGTCAGACCCAGAGAATATTATTGAATAGGATCAAGCAGAACCTAAGGCATGCACGACTCATACAGGATGTTTAGAATGGTGTGAATGGCTCATTGTAGTCCCTGCTAGCCACTTGTTGTAGGCCTTAAAAAGTGAATTCTGTAAAAGACAATTTCTCCCTTTGCACTGAACTTTGAGCGTCGTAACTTTGCAGATGTTGTTTATGCTCAAACAGCCACACTGAACACTAACTAAAGTTAAAAAGGTGAAATCGTAATCTATGACCCCTTTAAATAGTCATCAATGAAAAAAGGAAAAGATCCATCTTGGCCCCAAAATGGTGTAGATACAGTATATTCCAGAAGAGGCTAACTGGAGCATATTAACTGTTCATAATAAGGCTGGAGAGTTAAGTTTTTTAAGGCACAAATAGGAGGAACTACCCCTTACACAGGTTTAATGTCGTAACGTAAGAAGCTAGTCCAAGCTGCTCATCTATGTGGCATGTAGTAGGCATGAAATTGAGCCTGCCAAAGTTCATATATACCCAATGTGTTCCATCTTTCTTTGGGATGAGTACAATCGGGCTGCTTCATTTGCTGGCTGTTCATGACACAACATGATACCAACTTCCACCGAATTAAACTGCTTCAATAAGTGGGAGGTGAAATTAGTTCCTTGATCTATGATTATTCACTCAGGAAAAAAAAAAGCTATACTAGGGCACTAATGACTTTAGGGTGGTTATTGAGAATAGTCGAGTCAAGTCAAGTCACCTTTATTTATATGGTGCTTTTAACAATACAGGTTGTGTCAAAGCAGCTTTACAGTATTAAATAGGAAAATAGTGTGTCGATAATGCAAAAGGACAATAGAAAACACTAAATTTTTGGTTAAAGGCAGTTCATCATCGAATTCAGTGATGTCATCATCCAGCTCAGTTCAGTTTAAATAGTATTTGTGCAATCAAGTCGATGATATCGCTGGAAAATATGGAGGAAAATAGGGGGAAAGCCTACAGTATCTGTCAGTCTTGTGTTCCATATGGCTTGTGTTTCCCTTCCTCTTGTTCCCTTATTTGGTGTTCCATGTTTCCTGTTCTCGTTCATTTCTCATCATTCGTTTATTAGTCCCCAGCCGTGTGTCATTAAGTTCTAGTTCTTAAGCCCTGTGTTTCCGTTTTTAGCGTCTGGTCTTCATTGTAATTTCCGTGTCTCCTACGTGCTTCATGTTATTTGTGTTTGGATTAATAAAACCTGTGTACTTGAAAGAATTCCTTGTCTCCTCGTTCCTTGCCCCAGAGAAGCGTGATAGAAGACCGGACCTACACCGACACTTCTATGGAATTCGCCGCTCAAATCATCGCCCTTGCACGCCGAGATCTCCCCTTTGTGGAGTATTCGCTGGAGTTCTGGGAGCTTACCGTGGCGACGGCATTCAATGACGCCACCATCCTCTCGCTGTTCTGGTACGGGGCCAACTACCATCGCCCCGTGGACCTCCCAGACACCACAGGACTAAGATGAAGGGAAGAGATCCTCCGGTGTCTGGAGAGTGTCCTGCCCCAAGCCAGAACCAGCCCGCTGTCGTCCGTGGCTCTCCCAAGCCCGCCGTCCGCAGGTAAATCAACGCCGCCGCCCGTGGCTCACCCAAGCCCGCCGTCCGTGGGGAAATCAATGCCGCCGTTCGCGGCTCCCTCAAGCCCGCGGCTCTCTCAAACCCGCCATCCGCGGGGAAAACTATGCCGCTGTCCGCGGCTCTCTCAAGCCCGCGGTCCGTGGGGAAATCAGCGCCGTCGTCCGCGGCTCTCTCAAGCCCTCCACCGTCCGCGGCTCCCTCAAGCCTTCCACCGTCCGCGGCTCCCGCCGGCGGTTCCTGTGGCAAGCACGAAGTCAAGCCTGCCGGTCGCGGCTCCTCAAGAGCGCCCTCCAGTGCCGGCTCCACGAAAGCGCCTTCCAGAGCGCATCCCCGTGCCTGCTCCTCGAAAGTTCGCTCCAGAGTCGGCTCCAGCCGCTGTGCCCACTCCTCAAAAGTGTCTTCCAGTGCCAGCTCCACGTAAGCCCAGAATGGGCTCCTGTTCCCGAGTCAAGCCCACGGAGGGCTCCTGTTCCCGAGTTAAGCCCAGGATGGGCTCCTGTTCCCGAGTTAAGCCCCGGATGGGCTCCTGTTCTCGAGTTAATCCCAGGATGGGCTCCTGTTCCCTAGTTAAGGCCAGGAAGGGCTCCTGTTCCCGAGGTCAGCCCTGGAAGGGCTCCTGTTCCCGAGGTAAGCCCAATGTGGGCTCCTGATCCCCAGTTAAGCCCAGGAAGGACTCCTGATCCCCAGTTCAGCCCAAGGAGGGCTCCTGATCCTCAGTTCAGCCCAGGACGGGCTCCTGATCCCCAGTTCTGCCCAAGGAGGGCTCCTGATCCCCCGTTAAGCCCCGTAAGCTCCCCCAAGTATTTTTTTTGTGAAAAGATCCGCCATGGCCTCCTGAGTCTCCAGATCCGCCATGGCCTCCCGAGTTCCCTGATCCACCATGGCCTCCCGAGTCCCCTGATCTGCCATGGCTTCTTGTGTTTCCTGCTCCGCCGTGGGTCCCAGAACGGGCGCCGCCCTGGAGGCCTTCCGTCCCCGAACTCTGCTCCTTGAGACCTCCAGAGCGCCCACCCCCCCTCCCCGTTGGATGTTCTACGGCGCGGGACGCGCCTTTCGGGAGGGGGGAGTAACTGTCAGCCTTGTGTTTTCCGTATGTCTTGTGTTTCCCTTCCTCTTGTGCCCTTATTTGGTGTTTCCTGTTTCCTGTTCTCGTTTAGTTCTCATCATTAGTTTATTAGTCCCCAGCCGTGTGTCATTTAGTTCTAGTTCTTAAGCCCTGTGTTTCCCTGTCTTTAGCGTCTGGTCTTGATTGTCATTTCCGTGTCTCCTACGTGCTCCATGTTATTTGTGTTTGGATTAATAAAACCTGTGTACTTGGTTTTTATTCCCTGTCTCCTCGTTCCCTGCCCCAGAGAAGCGTGACAGTATCGGCATGGCAATGACAAGGATGTACGTGTAGCCAGCACTACTTTTTTTCAGGGGACTGACAATGTCAATAGCAATTCCTTGGAAGGGGGTGTAGATGCAGACTGTCTGATCTGTGAATGGCACTGACAGGTGGGACAGGAACAACAACACATTAACATACTTGAAGGACCAAAAATGTACTTGGATCAATACAGTAACCTCTGCAGTAGAACATAATGTGTTATCTCCTTGTAAACATACAATAGAACAGAGGTCCCCAACCACCAGGTCACGACCCACTACCGGGTCATGGAAGAATTTCTACCAGGTCGCAAGAACGTTGTGGGAAAAATGTGTATAGATATAACACTCTGTTATTTATTTTGCGTTTATGATTGTTCTAATTATTCTGTATTTTCGTTGTATGCGATTAATATGGAGTAGCAATTTGACGATTTCATGTTCAATAAGTAAATGAAAGAATGCTCTGATCTGTCACATATTAGGGGTTAAACGGATCGCAGTTGATCCATGATAGCGGTGTACGGACGAGACCCTACCGTTCGGCAGCATGTGATTCGGAGTTGAATTTGCCAATTTACACGTTCAAGCAATTTTAAACCACGAGAAGAAGAAACGAAAGAGAGCTCAATTCGTTACTCACGCGCTGTTCTCGCACACAATCAAAGCGCGCACAAGTATAGAGATGTGTTTCAGACAGCGTGGAAATACAGAGTTGCATGTACACATAAAATTAGCCTATGTCAAAAACCCTTCATGGAATTGTCATTCTCTGTGCAAAAAACACACAATATAATGCGCTGAACCACTATATAATGCTATTATAATACTATAAAATAGCCTTATATTTAGGCCTATATTAGGCTATATATATATATATATATATATATATGCAGTACAACATTTGTGTTTTGACTGTAATCTCCCATACTGTTTGTAACATGACATTGTTTGATGAGAGAAATTGAAATATGACTTTCCAGTTATGCCGTTTTCTGCCATAAAGTTCATTTTAAGCCTGTCCTCCTCATACACACCCACTAATTTTTTGGCCTTATGCCCTGACTGCTGACAATGATAAATTAATCCTTTTCCCACAACATAAAAATCACTGTATTTTTGTACACTATAGGTACCTCCCATGACTGCCAGTCCCTTCCTTGGTACAGTTTTCAGCTTGGATCTAATATCTCTAAAGGCATTGGAGACGGTGTAAGTTTCAGTGGGGCTTTCACCAGGTGGAGTTATTAGGGGCTTTCAGACAGGAGGAACCTTTTCATAGTTCCTAGAACTATTGGTGGAAGTTCCCACTTTTTGGTGTGTTCACATCGCAGAAACTAGGAACGGTCTTAGTTCTAGGAACTCTGTATGAGGGAACTAAATTACCTCCTACTTCATGTCTAAAACGGTTCTATAGGAACTACCAGTGACGTAAGTGTATGCTGATTGGCGAACGAATACCAAACACCAGCTACCCGGCATTTTTAAAAAGCCATGGAAACCAGCGATAGCAGCATTTACCTGTTGTCTGTTGTGTTTTTTTTCTCAGCCTCAATGATAACCATACCTGTCAACACTCCCGTTTTCCCCGGGAGTCTCCTGTATTTCACACCCATCTCCCGTCCCCCTCCCATTTTGTTATTTCTCCCGGGAAACTCCCGTAATTTGTATGGCCCAAATCTAGGTATATGAATAATCACATCAATATTGTATTCCAAGGTTGTACAGTTGCCAGATCTTGTAAGAAACGCATCACCAAACGCATCACCTCATACAATCAACATAATACACAAATTTCAAAACATTTTTGACCTCAACCTGGCAACCTACAACCCAGTTGTGCTGTAGATTTCTGCACAAGTAGTAGATGCGGGAGGTTGAGTCAGTGGTAGAAATGGAAGGAGAAGAGTCAAGTGGTGCTCTGGCGAAGAAAATTATTCGTGTAAATTTAACAATAGCTGGACGGAAGAATTAAATTTCTTGTCTCGAAGCCATGTAAACAATGCCCACACCTTTTGCAAAGTGTGTCGCACTAATTTTAATATTGGACACGGTGGGAAAAACGACATATCTCAGCATATTAAATCACAGCGGCACATTCGTCCAGCCGAGGCACAAAAGGGCAACACATACTATAAACACACAATGTTAATGTTATGTACAATGTTACAATAAAACTTGGCTTACTGAATATCCGGTCCCTTTCTACAAAAGCACTATTTGTAAATGATATGATCACTGACCATAAGCTAGATATGCTTTGTTTGACAGAAACATGGCTAAAACCAGATGAATACATTACTTTAAATGAGTCTACCCCCCAAGATTACTGCTATAAAAATGAGCCACGTCCAAAAGGTAAAGGGGGAGGTGTTGCTACAATTTATAGCAATATTCTCAGTATTTCTCAGAGGGCAGGCTTTAAGTATAACTCGTTTGAAGTTATGGTGCTGCGTATAACATTATCTAGAGAAACACGTGTTAGTGATAAATCCCCTGTGATGTTTGTATTGGCTACTGTGTACAGGCCACCAGGGCACCACACAGACTTTATTAAAGAATTTTCAGATTTTCTATCTGAGTTAGTACTGGCTGCAGATAAAGTCTTAATTGTTGGTGATTTTAATATCCATGTCGATAATGAAAAAGATGCATTAGGATCAGCATTCATAGACATTCTGAACTCTATTGGGGTTAGACAACATGTTTCAGGACCTACTCATTGTCGAAATCATACTCTAGATTTAATACTGTCACATGGAATTGATGTTAGTGGTGTTGAAATTCTGCAGCAAAGCGATGATATCTCAGATCATTATCTAGTCTTGTGTAAACTCCATATAGCTAAAACTGTAAATTCTACTCCTTGTTACAAGTATGGTAGAATCATCACTTCTACCACAAAAGACTGCTTTGTAAGTAATCTTCCTGATTTATCTCAATTCCTCAGCATATCCAACAGCGCAGAAAAACTTGATGATGTAACAGAAACTATGGACTCTCTCTTTTCTAGCACTTTAGATACAGTTGCTCCTTTACGCTTAAGGAAGATCAAAGAAAACAGTTTGACTCCGTGGTATAATGAGCACACTCGCACCCTAAAGAGAGCAGCCCGGAAAATGGAGCGCAGCTGGAGGAAAACAAAACTAGAGGTATTTCGTATAGCTTGGCGGGAAAGTACCCTATCCTACAGAAAAGCATTAAAAACGGCTAGATCTGATTACTTTTCATCTCTTCTAGAAGAAAACAAACATAACCCCCGGTATTTATTCAATACAGTCACTAATTTAATGAAAAATAAAGCATCAACAGGTGTTGGCATTTCCCAAGAGCACAGCTGTAATGACTTTATGAACTACTTTACTTCCAAGATCGATACTATCAGAGATAAAATTGTAACCATGCAGCCGTCAGCTACAGTATCGCATCAGATAGTGCACTATAGATCCCCTGAGGAACAATTCCACTCATTCTCTATTATAGGAGAGGAAGAATTGTATAAACTTGTTAAATCATCTAAACCAACAACATGTATGTTAGACCCTATTCCATCTAAACTACTAAAAGAGCTGCTTCCAGAAGTCATAGATCCTCTTTTGGCTATTATTAATTCATCATTGTCATTAGGATATGTCCCCAAAACCTTCAAATTGGCTGTTATTAAGCCTCTCATTAAAAAACCACAACTTGACCCCAAAGATCTAGTTAATTACAGACCGATCTCAAATCTCCCTTTTCTGTCAAAGATACTAGAAAAGGTAGTATCCTCACAATTATATTCCTTCTTAGAGAAAAATGGTATCTGTGAGGAATTCCAGTCAGGATTTAGACCGTATCATAGTACTGAGACTGCTCTCATTAGAGTTACAAATGACCTGCTTCTATCATCTGATCATGGTTGTATCTCTTTATTAGTTCTACTGGATCTTAGCGCTGCATTCGACACTATCGACCACAACATTCTTTTGAATAGACTAGAAAACTTTGTTGGCATTAGTGGAAGTGCCTTAGCATGGTTCAAATCGTACTTATCTGACCGCCATCAGTTCGTAGCAGTAAATGAAGAGGTATCATATCGATCACAAGTGCAGTATGGAGTACCTCAAGGCTCAGTACTAGGGCCGTTACTTTTCACGCTTTACATGTTACCCTTGGGAGATATTATCAGGAGACATGGTGTTAGCTTTCACTGTTATGCTGATGATACTCAGCTCTATATTTCTTCACGGCCCAGTGAAACACACCAAATTGAGAAACTAACGGAATGTATAGTTGATATAAAAAACTGGATGACTAGTAACTTCTTACTGCTAAATTCTGAAAAAACAGAGGTGTTAATTATCGGACCTAAAAACCCCACATGTAATAACCTAGAACACTATCTAACACTTGACGGCTGCTCTGTCAATTCTTCTTCATCAGTTAGGAACCTAGGTGTGCTGTTTGATAGCAATCTTTCATTTGAAAGCCATGTTTCTAGTATCTGTAAAACTGCGTTTTTCCATCTCAAAAACATATCTAAATTGCGACCTATGCTCTCAACGTCAAATGCAGAAATGCTAATTCATGCGTTTATGACCTCAAGGTTAGACTATTGTAATGCTTTACTGGGTGGTTGTTCTGCACGCTTGATCAATAAACTACAGTTGGTCCAAAATGCAGCAGCTAGAGTCCTTACTAGAACCAGGAAGTATGACCATATTAGCCCGGTTCTGTCAACACTGCACTGGCTCCCTATCAAACATCGGATAGATTTTAAAATCTTGTTAATTACTTATAAAGCCCTGAATGGCTTAGCTCCTCAGTACTTGAGCGAGCTCTTATCACATTATAGTCCTCCACGTCTGCTGCGTTCTCAAAACTCTGGCCATTTGATAATACCTAGAATATCAAAATCGACTGCGGGCGGCAGATCCTTTTCCTATTTAGCGCCTAAACTCTGGAACAATCTACCTAACACTGTTCGGGAGGCAGACACACTCTGTCAGTTTAAATCTAGATTAAAGACACATTTCTTTAACCTGGCTTACACATAACACACTAATACACTTCTATTATTCAAATCCCTTAAAGGATTGTTAGGCTGCATTAATTAGATCAACCGGAACCGGGAACACTCCTCATAACACACGATGTACTCGTTACATCGTAAGAAGAATGGCATCTACGGTAATATTTGTCTGTTTCTTTATTATTCTGTTTCTCAGTCCGTGTCCGGATCAGATGGTGGATCGGCGCCGGGAGATGATGTCTGCGACCCTGATCGTCAGCGGAGGCCAGACACCTGGATGAGCCCCGGGGACATATCCCCAGTGAAGACCTCGACTTAAATACAATAGAACTTAAAATTAAACAAAATAACTATAAATATAATAAAATACCTAACTACATAATACTATTATTGTTAGAAATTGCAACAATATAAAAATAGAAATATAATACATTTATACATTTAACATTTAATTAAAACAATAAGTAAAAAAATAAATAATAATATCCTGGCCAGAGGAGAACTGGCCCCCCGACTGAGCCTGGTTTCTCCCAAGGTTTTTTTCTCCATTCTGTCACAGAGGGAGTTTTGGTTCCTTGCCGCTGTCGCCTCTGGCTTGCTCAGTTGGGGACACTTAATTTTTTACGATTAACGTCAATTTTATTTCATAGATACTATTTAAACTAAACTGAGCTAGACAATGACATCTCTGAATTCAATAATGAAATGCCTTTAACTGAAAATTGAGTGTTTAATCTTATTATTATACATTACTGACACTCTATCCTCCAATTTGATACTGTTAAGTGCTTTGACACAATCTGTATTGTTAAAAGCGCTATATAAATAAAGGTGACTTGACTTGACTTGACAATGTAATGTAATGTAATTTGTTCCACAGTGTTTAACTCCTGTGCAGCGTTTCTGTTTAATTTCTAACAAAACAAACCCCCCAAAAAACAAAACAAAAAAAAACCCTGTTATAATAATAATAAAAAAGAAACAGGAGTAAGTCACGTTATTATTCCTTTTATTTTTTATTAATAATTATTTATTATGTATGTACTTATGTGTAACCCCCCAACCGAACCAAAACCAAACATTTGGGTACCCAAATGTTGACAGGTATGATGATAACACTGTAAGTTGTCATAGGAGATTTAGTCAGATTTTCATGTTCTTTCAATTGCATAAACTACATTCCATTGCTGTTATCACAAAACCCATGACATGCAACAAAAACAGCTCCGATCACGGCATCCTCCATTCACCAGTTGTTGACGTTTGTAAATGATGTCACTGACGTCCGCTTCAGAGTTCCTGCTGCCGGTGCGAATGCAACCAGGAAAATGGCACGAGGAAGAAATTGGTTCTCTAGGAATGACCCTGCTGGCTAGTTCCTAGAACTAAGTTCCTATAACTACGTCGTGTGAAGCCCCTATTGTTACTCTGAAGTCTCAGGTGAGATGTCAGCTCATCGTAGCATTCTGCCCTCTCCTCATCCTGCATTGGACAGCAAGGGCACCAGCTGATATACCTTCTTTTCCTCCAGCCACTACCAAGTTCAGGAGAAGTTCTCAAAGTACTACCCTGGTTGGTATGTGGGCATCTTACAGAACACCCTCTGAGCAAGAACTGGCTGATTGCTATTGTTAGTTTCTTGACTGTTGGACAGAGACAGGTGGTCCAATGTAGACATTGTTGTTGGGTTACAAGGTGCAGGTCTGGATAGTCATGGGGGTGGCTTGATGAATTGGGGTTGAAGTAGCAAGGTCAATTATTGGACTTTCTGTGGTTCTAGCAGTGGCTGGCTTGGGTGTACGAATTGTCATCTCTACTGTCATTGGAGCTTGCTGCATGTACTCCTGCAGCCCTCTGAGCTCTTGGAGAAAACCTTCATGCCTCTGCTCTTGGACCTTCAAGAAATGTCTCATGAGCACCAGTGGATCTGTCTTATGTGCTGCAGTCACCAGTCTGGATTGGGGTCAACTTATCTTTGGCCAGGATCCCAGGGCCTGAAACCTTTTCTCCTCTTCTTTCCCTCACATTGGGCCAGTAGAGAACAAGTATAGAGGACACAGACAAAGATCCATTTTCCTTTAGGAAGCCCTGCTCTTCGGAACGTACCACTCCCTAGTCTTGTGTAAACTCCACTATCTAGTCTTGTGTAAACTCCATATAGCTAAAACTGTAAATTCTACTCCTTGTTACAAGTATGGTAGAATCATCACTTCTACCACAAAAGACTGCTTTGTAAGTAATCTTCCTGATTTATCTCAATTCCTCAGCATATCCAACAGCGCAGAAAAACTTGATGATGTAACAGAAACTATGGACTCTCTCTTTTCTAGCACTTTAGATACAGTTGCTCCTTTACGCTTAAGGAAGATCAAAGAAAACAGTTTGACTCCGTGGTATAATGAGCACACTCGCACCCTAAAGAGAGCAGCCCGGAAAATGGAGCGCAGCTGGAGGAAAACAAAACTAGAGGTATTTCGTATAGCTTGGCGGGAAAGTACCCTATCCTACAGAAAAGCATTAAAAACGGCTAGATCTGATTACTTTTCATCTCTTCTAGAAGAAAACAAACATAACCCCCGGTATTTATTCAATACAGTCACTAATTTAATGAAAAATAAAGCATCAACAGGTGTTGGCATTTCCCAAGAGCACAGCTGTAATGACTTTATGAACTACTTTACTTCCAAGATCGATACTATCAGAGATAAAATTGTAACCATGCAGCCGTCAGCTACAGTATCACATCAGATAGTGCACTATAGATCCCCTGAGGAACAATTCCACTCATTCTCTATTATAGGAGAGGAAGAATTGTATAAACTTGTTAAATCATCTAAACCAACAACATGTATGTTAGACCCTATTCCATCTAAACTACTAAAAGAGCTGCTTCCAGAAGTCATAGATCCTCTTTTGGCTATTATTAATTCATCATTGTCATTAGGATATGTCCCCAAAACCTTCAAATTGGCTGTTATTAAGCCTCTCATTAAAAAACCACAACTTGACCCCAAAGATCTAGTTAATTACAGACCGATCTCAAATCTCCCTTTTCTGTCAAAGATACTAGAAAAGGTAGTATCCTCACAATTATATTCCTTCTTAGAGAAAAATGGTATCTGTGAGGAATTCCAGTCAGGATTTAGACCATATCATAGTACTGAGACTGCTCTCATTAGAGTTACAAATGACCTGCTTCTATCATCTGATCGTGGTTGTATCTCTTTATTAGTTCTACTGGATCTTAGCGCTGCATTCGACACTATCGACCACAACATTCTTTTGAATAGACTAGAAAACTTTGTTGGCATTAGTGGAAGTGCCTTAGCATGGTTCAAATCGTACTTATCTGACCGCCATCAGTTCGTAGCAGTAAATGAAGAGGTATCATATCGATCACAAGTGCAGTATGGAGTACCTCAAGGCTCAGTACTAGGGCCGTTACTTTTCACGCTTTACATGTTACCCTTGGGAGATATTATCAGGAGACATGGTGTTAGCTTTCACTGTTATGCTGATGATACTCAGCTCTATATTTCTTCACGGCCCAGTGAAACACACCAAATTGAGAAACTAACGGAATGTATAGTCGATATAAAAAACTGGATGACTAGTAACTTCTTACTGCTAAATTCTGAAAAAACAGAGGTGTTAATTATCGGACCTAAAAACCCCACATGTAATAACCTAGAACACTATCTAACACTTGACGGCTGCTCTGTCAATTCTTCTTCATCAGTTAGGAACCTAGGTGTGCTGTTTGATAGCAATCTTTCATTTGAAAGCCATGTTTCTAGTATCTGTAAAACTGCGTTTTTCCATCTCAAAAACATATCTAAATTGCGACCTATGCTCTCAATGTCAAATGCAGAAATGCTAATTCATGCGTTTATGACCTCAAGGTTAGACTATTGTAATGCTTTACTGGGTGGTTGTTCTGCACGCTTGATCAATAAACTACAGTTGGTCCAAAATGCAGCAGCTAGAGTCCTTACTAGAACCAGGAAGTATGACCATATTAGCCCGGTTCTGTCAACACTGCACTGGCTCCCTATCAAACATCGGATAGATTTTAAAATCTTGTTAATTACTTATAAAGCCCTGAATGGCTTAGCTCCTCAGTACTTGAGCGAGCTCTTATCACATTATAGTCCTCCACGTCTGCTGCATTCTCAAAACTCTGGCCATTTGATAATACCTAGAATATCAAAATCGACTGCGGGCGGCAGATCCTTTTCCTATTTAGCGCCTAAACTCTGGAACAATCTACCTAACACTGTTCGGGAGGCAGACACACTCTGTCAGTTTAAATCTAGATTAAAGACACATTTCTTTAACCTGGCTTACACATAACACACTAATACACTTCTATTATTCAAATCCCTTAAAGGATTGTTAGGCTGCATTAATTAGATCAACCGGAACCGGGAACACTCCTCATAACACACGATGTACTCGTTACATCGTAAGAAGAATGGCATCTACGGTAATATTTGTCTGTTTCTTTATTATTCTGTTTCTCAGTCCGTGTCCGGATCAGATGGTGGATCGGCGCCGGGAGATGATGTCTGCGACCCTGATCGTCGCCGGAGGCCGGACACCTGGATGAGCCCCGGGGACATATCCCCAGTGAAGACCTCGACTTAAATACAATAGAACTTAAAATTAAACAAAATAACTATAAATATAATAAAATACCTAACTACATAATACTATTATTGTTAGAAATTGCAACAATATAAAAATAGAAATATAATACATTTATACATTTAACATTTAATTAAAACAATAAGTAAAAAAATAAATAATAATATCCTGGCCAGAGGAGAACTGGCCCCCCGACTGAGCCTGGTTTCTCCCAAGGTTTTTTTCTCCATTCTGTCACAGAGGGAGTTTTGGTTCCTTGCCGCTGTCGCCTCTGGCTTGCTCAGTTGGGGACACTTAATTTTTTACGATTAACGTCAATTTTATTTCATAGATACTATTTAAACTAAACTGAGCTAGACAATGACATCTCTGAATTCAATAATGAAATGCCTTTAACTGAAAATTGAGTGTTTAATCTTATTATTATACATTACTGACACTCTATCCTCCAATTTGATACTGTTAAGTGCTTTGACACAATCTGTATTGTTAAAAGCGCTATATAAATAAAGGTGACTTGACTTGACTTGACTCCCTGTGTCACAACAAATAACTTTAAAAAAAAACATTCAATATTTCATCACAATTAACCATCCTTCCTTGTGATGAACCAAAATCACATTTAATAAATAATAGAAAATAACAAAGCAACATTTATTTTGGTGGTATCTTCCACCAAACTCTCTAATCCGGAAGTATGTATACAAGGAAGATGGATGACAACTAAGTGCCAGCAGTACAACATGTAATACAACCCTAACAGATAAGTACATGTAACAATAAAAATAAAGAACATTTAAACAAGATGAACTGGATTGTGTGTGTTTACTCTGGTATAAAACTGTTTTCAGAAGAATGCACTAATGAACTAATGGAATGCCTATGAGCAAATTTATGAAACAAAAAAGGCACAAACAGGGGAATTTGTGGAAAGTAAAATTACATGACTTGCAAGTGGGAGTTATGTACCACTGTTAATAAAATAAAATATTAGGAACTATTATAATAGCATAGTTTAAATAGTGTCTGCAAAAACGTATGCCAAAACTAACCAACCTCAAATGGCAAAAAAAGCCCACATCCTGACTCTACTCCAGCTGCAGGATTCCCTAAAATAGCACAACTGTTGACAACTGCTGACAATTTTAGATAGTGGTTTTGCTGGTAGATCATTTTAAAGCAGAGAGGTGTGTTGGATTATACTGAGTCTCTGCCTATGAAGTAAGCAACATATGGGCCAACAGAGACCATCAATTCAAAACTTTCATGTTAGACAAACACCAGTGCTCACTGTTATGATGACAAAATTCACAAAATTATGTGAAATCAGCAAATTCAAAGAGATATGCTGTCTTGCAGCTTTGACCTTGGAGGAAGATAAATCATGACAAACGTCAATGCATTGACAACTTGACTGGCAACTGTGAAAACATCAAATACAGTAACGTCAAACCTTCCAACTTCCCAAATAGCCTCAAAATAAAGTCATACATGATACCGATGACACTAAAAGTGACTCTCAAAACTGAAGAAAAACTTAAAAATGATTGATGATTGTACATACTCTTTCTAAATATTAAGAATTCCTGGAGTTCTCATAGATTTGTTAATGTGTTTGGAAGGGTTATAACCAGAGTTGTGCAGACATTACCAGCTAATCTGAATGCCCAAACTGAGTTCTGAGGTCTCTCCCCTGTGCAAACATTACAGGAATGTAAAATCAAATACACAGAGGTCCAGCAAAACAACCCTCAGGGAAAGACCATTAACCAAAAAAAAAAAAAAAAAAAGATGTTGATTCTTAGAAAGTGGAAAATGTGTGTGTGTTTGTGTGTGTGTGTGTGTGTGTGTGTGTGTGTGTGTGTGTGTGCATGTTCCTACTCGAACATATTTTGTGGACCTTGGGGACAAATTACAAATTATAGATTGTAAAAACAATCTATAAATAAAGCAGTATATAAATAAAATATAGAAAGCTTTCTGTTAGGGTCAAGGGTGTGTGTAAAGTATTTATAATCAACTGTATGTAAAACAATAAAAGACTATGTAATGTCCCCTTTAGATAGCTAAGTAAACATATTTGTGTGTACAGGTTTAGCCTGTGGGGACCAATATCAGCACAAGTGTAGCAAAACCTGAATTAGTTGCATTGAAGGATACATCCAAATGTCCCCACAAAAGGAAAGTGGGTTTAATCCAAGGAGCTCTAAAAGAATTTTACAGTCGTTATCTGATGGTAAAGGCTGCATCTGCCAACTGAAGGCACAGCACCTGGGCTTTCTGTATGTGTTGAAAGCTCCATCGCAATAGACCATTTAAAAAAAAATAAATACACAAATAAGTGTTTCGGTTAACTGCATCAGTCTCTATAAAAAATGTTAGTTGTAAGTTACATAATGTGTCAGAGCAAAAAAGGTCTATTTCATAATTAATATCCTTGTTCACATTCATCTTGACTGAGGTGGAGGAATAGTTTGGGTTTGGTTTGTTGCCCCTCACAGCCCTTCGTAATGCCGGCCCTGAACGCAGCACACACCAGTTTCTTCCGGATACGAAATAGCACAGAGCAGGTCTTGCCAGACTACCTTGAAAGAACAAAACTCAAAAGGACACAAGCCACATTTACTTCTCATATACACACAAAACTTTTACAGATGCATTGTGGAGAGTGTGCTAACTTGCTTTATTCCTGTGTGGTTTGGAAACAGCACAGCACATGACAAAAAGACACTTTAAAGGAGAAAAATATGAGACCACCAGAGTCTCTAGCTAAGGAGAAAAATATGAGCACAGAGTGTTCTGTTGTTGAGATCTCTTCCAAACTTTAAAGGACCATTGTGAGAGTGTTAGAGTTTTTGTCCCAGGAGACAAGTGTGAGAAGTAGGAGACTCAAACATAAGTCTCCATTTGATCTTAAAGTAACCTCATTTTTATCTAGGAGAAATATTTGAGAAGTTAAAGCGATCTCACTTTTGATTTTTTTTTTTTTTTTTTTTTTTTTTTTTTTTTTTTTGAGGGGTGGTGGGTTACTTGTGTATCTTTTTTAGTGCATTAAAAGTGTTTCTGGTGAATTACCTGCTTCATGCATTTACTTTACACTGGTGTGATTGTGACAGTCATAACTACGGTGGACAAGAGAGCTCAACACGCTGCAACTGAAGAAATCACATGCAAATTTTTTGTTGTGTTTTCATTCCTCGTGTGTTTATTGACCCAGTTTTCCCTCGTCTCTGATTATGTCATTTGGTTCACCTGTGTCTTGTCAATTCTCCTCATTTGCCGGTGTATTTAAGTTCCTGTCTGTTCAGCGTGTTTTGGTCGAGTCTTTCATGTCTAATCTCATGTGTCTTTACCTGTCCTGTCTGGATATTACCCTTGTGGATTATTAAAGCCTGTTTATGTCTTCGTGTCCCTTCATCGACACAGTCGTGTGACACATACATACATACATACATACATATATATGTATGTGTGTATATATATATATATATATATATATATATATATATACAGTACATATGTTTTTTTTTGTTTTTGTTTTTGTTTTGGTGGTGAAGCCATCAGCAAAACAGCATTGCCATGATGTAATGTTCCTGCTACTTCATGGTATATATATCTCTGGGCATTATAAACCTTTTTGTGTTTATGCTTAAAGAAATTGCCAATGGGGTAAGAAAAATAAACTTTATTCAAGACATATTCTCTAAAAATAATTGGTAAATTTATCTTGTTTTAAGCATGTTTTGATATTGAATAGATACTGATAAAGAAAATTATTTTTGCTGTCTTTTATATTACAAGGTGTGAGAAGAGAAAGGAACAGCTGAAGGAAAGAGTGAGAGCAAAGGGAGGGTGAAGTATTTCAGAAAGAGTTCTGTGTGAGTTCTGTAGGGGAAAGGTGTGTTTGGAAAACAGACAGAGGGGAGCTTTGTGTACCTCTCTCAGACAGGTCAGCTCCCTCTCCCTCTCTCTCTCTCCCAGCCTTTCCTCATTCTTTCATTCTGGGTGCACAGAGCTCCTTTGCAGGCCGTACATGATGCTATCACTACTGTGCTGTGTTCTGCTGCTCTTTCTGAGTCAGGTAAGAGCCACCAATTCCATTCTCTCTTAACAGTCAAAGCTTGACTATGACCAATAGCATCATTGTCTGCCCATAACCCACAATGACTGGCCTAGCTGGCCTTAAATATACACTCATACTTTCATGCTAATGAAAGTTATAACTTGGCTTTGAGGTTCTATATTTTTTGGGATGTTAACTGTACATTGTTGGCATGCATCTGTAATTGTAGTTGATTGCTTATTAACATTAGCACATAAAAAACCCATAAAATCAGAAAACTTTTTAGTTCGCATCAAAGCTATGCTGGTGTTCTTGTCTTTTAGAAGAGCTTTTTAGAAGTTGTCAAAGTGCTTATGACAGGTCAGGTTCTGAGTGATGTAATGCAAGTTTGCTGCTGTTTAAAACCTTGATGTGGCCTGAGAAATGGCATTTTAATATAGCATCTTTTTAAAGCGAAACCTCCTCAGAGATGTTTACGAGATGTTCATGAGTTTGCATTGGCACGTAAGTTCCTATTGTTATTTCGGGTTTCACAAAATGAGCTCATTCTGTAAACCTTGACAGAAACACTTCAGATTTTTTGTTTTGACCTCTGGTGACCCTGGAAGTGCTTGTGTGAAAGAGAGGGGCCTGCAGTGAACCCTGCGGTACAGAAATTATATAGCTCATATGATAAACATAACCAATCTAACTAACTACACTAAAACCTACAGAACTAAGCTTACAAAGGCTCTTGTGGATTTAAAATGTCACATTTGTTCAAATCTCTGATATCTGGGTCATGCTATGTAATTTTAATTATTATATGAATTATATTATAAAATATAATATAGCCTATTATAAAATAAAAGATCAATATAATTGATTGAAATGGAATCAAGCTTTGAGGAACAGACTGAAATAATTCATATGATTGTTATATCTATTATATAAATGTTTTTATAATAGTATATAATATTTATTAAATTTACATAACAGTTCATATAATAGTAAGACATTTTTAAAAATTTTGTTGCCAAATAGATCATGTCTATTAATATTCAAAATGCAGCTTTTAAACTATTACTATAATTACTACAAAATAGTAATAACAATATTAGTACACATATTATGTTTCCACATACTATCTGGTTAATTAAATTACAGTATCTACAGTCTGTGGACATATTGTCATTTGCACTGATGACTGACTGTGTTTAAATTTAGACATTTTCTCATCTGGTTAGTAATATTTAATACTGAATCACCCTTATACTCTGGCAAGGCTTTAATTTACCCAAGTGAAAGCAAAAAAAAAAAAAAAAGATAAACTGAAGAAAGTAAACTGATATGCTTGTGTGGTACTTAAAAGCAAGAAAATGAAAGACGAGATGCATATATGGGCTATTTATTTGCTGCCTGCAGAGTGTCAACACTATAAATGCAGCTGGGTTGGTTGATGTTTTTCTTCCATAGGACGCTTTAACAGAAGCGCAGTCAGTAGAGCTGTGTGAAGGGGCCGATTGTTGACATCAGGATTGGATTTTTCCTCTGCCAAGCTTTGCATGTGGATTTGCTGCTAAACTCATTGAAAGAGTCAGAGAATTACAGTAACAGTGCTTAAAGTGTCATGAAAGGTGGGAAGGAGGGGAACAGAGGAGGGGGTCTTTATCACACAATATTAACAACTATTATAAACAAATCTAAAAACAAATCTAATTAGTTATAATTTTAGGGAGCAATTCTCACTATTAACTAGTTGCTTATTAGCAAGCATATTACTAGCATAATGGCTCTTTATTAGTACTTATAAAGCACATATTAATCATATTATTCTGCACATATTTTATATACCTAAATTTACAACTACCTTACTAACTATGAATAAGCAGCAAATTAAGAGTTTATTGTGGCAAAATTCGTAGCTAATATTTAGTTAATTGTAAGAATTGGTCCCCAAACTAAAGTATGACCGTTATATCATACTTAGAAACATCAACAAACGAGGATTTTTAACATTCTTGAGCTGTTGGTCAATAATTACGAAAACTGAGGAATCACATTTAAAATTAAATCCATATCTTCATCCCTTTAGGAGCAGTCTATAAACCAATGACACACATCAGTTTAAAAGGATGGTTCTACCAAAAATGTATATCATTTACTCAACCTCATTTCGTTCTAAACATGTGTGGTTGAGGAGAGACCCCCCACATGATTGTAAAGCGCTTTGGGTGTACAGCAATACACATAAAAGCGCTATATAAATGCACCATTCATTCATTCATGTATGACTTTTCTCTGTGAAACTATAGTCTATAGTTTAGTCTTCTGAGTACTGCGTTGTGTCATCATGTTCATAATCAGATGTTTGCCTACCACTAATGCCATCATTTGCATATTTTTAATTTGAAGAAGATGCAGTGGAATATGTCTGAACGGATGGTGCCAGTTCATGTTTAAAGCAACAGAGCAGATGAATTATGTGCATCTAAAATGGATACCTCAAAAGACCTCAAATTTTGATGTTGGTGCAACTTTGATTGTTGAACAGGAAAAATGAAACGGCTTAAACATACTTTATCAGTAGAAATTCTTTATCAAATGTAGAACCTACCCTGAAAGCAGTGACAAGGCTACATAATGGGCAGGGTGGCACTGGCCCACCCAGATGACTGATCAACCCCATCAAAGCTGGCACAATGTAGGCTATATGTGGAGATAAAACAAAGCTGTAAAATTAACAGTTGTTGTGCATATATAATTTGACAAGTGTATTTTTGCAATATTTTTGTGACAGTACTCACTTGGATCTAGAGAGTCTTAACTGCTTTTATGCAGCATGTGGCACAGTTGCTAATTCCTTCTGATAATTTGTCCACATTGTTCGGATTTGTCCCTCATTTAGAGTGATAGTTTCTTCTACATATTCTTAACATATTCTTGAGAATCAGTAAATAGTTTCTGCAAGATTCAGTGTGTGGCATACAATACAACGAAAGCACTGTGATGGTGACACTCCAACCACAAATATAACTTGGAGAGAAGCTCAGCTGCTTTAGTAGAAAACTATAGTTTCCAACAACTAGTGGTGCAGCGCAAAGATTGCTGTTGTTTCAACCTCCTGGGGTCGACGCCGGTGGCGCTGGTCACATCTGTGTTATTTTACTGCAAGTGGATGTGAACAACCACACTGTCAACTCTGGCTTGTTTGTAGCGCTGGCAAGTCCAATTCATTTTAGTGAATCAGTTTGGTAATTCAGTTCAGACTCTCCCTCTCTAATGTTTGAAAAATTTGATTCATTATAGTGTATCAGTTCATCCTAAAAAAAAACTCTCTCTCTCTCTATATATATATATCCTCTCTCATATGTAGCTTTAGAAAGCTAGATTTATTCTGGTGAATTGGTTTGTTTTGGCAGTTCTTGTAAATGAAGATATTCCAAAAAGATTCAAGTTTCAAGTGCATATACCTTTCTTTTTTGTGTGTGTCAGTAGGCCTTTATCTAACCCGTTATATAAATTAGCTAGTGTTTTATTTTTTTATAATATATATTTAGTGTAAATGTATTATACTGTATGTATATAAATGTATAGTATAATATGTATTCAGCATATATTCATCTTTAACTTTTATGTTGTCATCCTGATTTGGATTGTTCATTCAAAAACCCACATTGATCAAATAACTATGCTCTAAACACATTAAGGGTGCATGGCAAGGAAATGAAAACCAAAGAATAAGAGCATGACATTAGTGATTCTTTCACAAATAACTACAAATGAGCTCACAGAGGTGATAGAATCATGAGAGTATCTCTCTCTTTATGATATCTTTGATTCCAGGGTCTTATTTTATTTTGCATGTATTGCAGGGTGCTGATAGCAGGCAGAAGCAGCGGGAAGCGACGGGCCTGATTGAGAGGAGGCAGTTCTGTAGCTGGCCGTGTAAATGTGGCGTCCGGCCGATGTGTGCCCCTGGTGTCAGCTCCATCTTGGATGGCTGTGGCTGCTGCAAAACCTGTGCACGTCAGATTGGGGAATCATGCAACGAGAGGGATGTCTGTGACCCTCACAAAAGCATGTACTGCGACTTTTCCAAAGACCAGCCACGTTATGAAGTTGGCATCTGTGCTTGTGAGTGAGTGTTTTATGAAAACCCTATGTGGTGGTTACAATCAACATCACAACTTCTTAAAAATTAGGACATTTAGTTTAGAAGCTAAATTGTTTTTAGATAATACAGCGGTGTAATGAGAATCCTCGCACATGATATGATATGCAGGGAGAAAAAAACATTTAAATCAAAAAAATTATTTGATCCCCTGCTGATTTTGTACGTTTGCCCACTGACAAAGAAATGATCAGTCTATAATTTTAATGGTAGGTTTATTTGAACAGTGAGAGACAGAATAACAACAACAACAAAAAAAAAATCCATAAAAATGCATTTCAAAAAAGTTATAAATTGATTTGCATTTTAATGAGTCAAATAAGTATTTGACCCCTTCGCAAAACATGACTTAGTTCTTGGTGGCAAAACCCTTGTTGGTCAGACGTTTCTTGTAGTTGGTCACCAGGTTTGCACACATCTCAGGAGGGAATTTGTCCCACTCCTCTTTGCAGATCCTCTCCAAGTCATTAAGGTTTCGAGGCTGACGTTTGGCAACTTGAACCTTCAGCTCCCTCCACAGATTTTCTATGGGATTAAGGTCTGGAGACTGGCTAGGCCACTCCAGGATCTTAATGTGCTTCTTCTTGAGCCACTCCTTTGTTGCCTTGGCCGTGTGTTTTGAGTCATTGTCATGCTGGAATACCCATCCACGACCCATTTTTAATGCCCTGGCCCTGACGGTACATGGCCACGTCCATTATCCCTTTGATGCGGTGCAGTTGTCCTGTCCCCTTAGCAGAAAAACACCCCGAAAGCATAATGTTTCCACCTCCATGTTTGACGGTGGGGATGGTGTTCTTGGGGTCATAGGCAGAATTCCTCCTCCTCCAAACATGGCGATTTGTGTTGATGCCAAAGTGCTGGATTTTGGTCTTATCTGACCACAACACTTTCACCCAGTTCTCCTCTGAATCATTGGCAAACTTCAGACGGGCCTGTACATGTGCAGGATTTCAGTCCTTCACGGCGTAGTGTGTTACCAATTGTTTTCTTGGTGACTATGGTTCCAGCTGCCTTGAGATCATTGACAAGATCCTCCCGTGTAGTTCTGGGCTGATTCCTCACCGTTCTCATGATCATTGAAACTCCACGAGGTGAGATCTTGCATTGAGCCCCAGACCGAGGGAGATTGACAGTTATTTTGTTTCTTCCATTTGCGAATAATCGCACCAACTGTTGTAACTGTCTCACCAAGCTGCTTGGCGGCGGTCTTGTAGCCCATTCCACCCTTGTGTAGGTCTACAATCTTGTCCCTGACATCCTTGGACAGCTCTTTGGTCTTGGCCATGGTGGAGAGTTTGGATTGATTGCTTCTGTGGACAGGTGTCTTTAATACAGGTAACAAGCTGAGATTAGCACTCTCCCTTTAAGAGAGTGCTCCTAATCTCAGCTCCTTACCTGTATAAAAGACACCTGGGAGCCAGAAAACTTGATGATTGATCGGGGATCAAATACTTATTTCACTCATTAAAATGCAAATCAATTTATAACTTTTTTGAAATGCGTTTTTCTGGATTTTTTTGTTATTTTTCTGTCTCTCACTGTTAAAATAAACCTTCCATTAAAATTATAGACTGATCATTTCTTTGTCAGTGGGCAAACATACAAAATCAGCAGAGGATCAAATAATTTTTTTCCCCACTGTATGTAAATATTGTGACCACAAATTAAGAATCCATTCCCACAACATTTATTTTGTGGCCACATTTGAATCATTTGTTCCCTAGTTTTAGGTAAATTGTGGCTACATTGTACTAAGTAACTGCCTCGTTTTAATGTAGTTTCAGGATTTTTTTTTAACCTCATGACCACAACTGGATCTCTTAAATTAAGTTTAGTTTTTTGTACATAATAGTCAATCCTGCATATTTTTGTAGACATGATGGGGGTTGGTTGTGACCTGAATGGTGCTCACTATGATAACGGACAGGCCTTCCAACCCAGCCTACTCTACAAATGCACTTGCATTGCTGGAGCCATCGGCTGCACTCCTGCCTTCATTCAAAAGCCGGCTGGAATGTTGAGTCCTGCTGCTCTCCAGGGCAGCTTCCCAGCAGGACTCAAGAGCAATCAAAGCCCCAAACACCAGCAGGACACCACCTACAGGACCATGTCAGGTGAATATCACCCAGTGTGAGACATTAAAAAAAAAAAAAAAAAGCATAATACATTACATAATTTGAATATTCTGAGAAAAGGATTCTCTCCATCAGGGTTTGATTAGATGGAAACATGTTAGAATGTGATTTTATTGGTTAATTTTATTTTTCATCTCCCACACAGGTCTAGTTACATCAGGGTTATTACTAGGGATGTAACAATTCACTCAACTCAACTTAACCCAAAAACAATATGATTCACAATACTGGTTTTACAATATGCTTTTCTCATTTTTTTTTTTTTTTAACAAAATGAGATTTAAGACAAATTATGAATGAAAAAGTGTCCTTTTATTATTTCCCAGACAAAATGCTGCACATTTCTTTTTGAAACTGAAATATCTCTTATGTTGAAATATAAGCATCGACATTTTCCAGCAGAAAATGTACCTTGTACAGAAAACGCATTTAAAGCAAATACAGAATGGTCTAAATTTAGCATTTATGAAAATATGCTACATAAAACTACAAAAAAGCAGACAGGCTAAATGAGAACACAAATTCACTCTCTACCAGTAGGTGGCACCTATAGAAGAACAGCAATACAGTGTTTCATTAGTTACCGCTGTAAACAAAGCAGAGCTGTGCTGATAAACACTACTTCAATATGCATTATACCGAGGCAAGATGAAAAGAAAATACCATCAAAACTTATTTGATGACTGTCAGTTCCCCTTAGACATACATTCATATAAACCTCCACCCCAACTGTATCGCGATTTGTTCAACATCTCATCTAAATTGAATCGTCACATATTTTCATTGATTTTCAACTGGCTTCAGGTGCATCATTACATCCCTAGTAATAACATGTTGATGAAAGTTTATGAAAACAACAAGAGCGAGGATATTAAGAAAGCAACTACTGTAGGTACGATTTTGATTTCACATTGACTTAAAAGGAATGCTCCAGATTTGATACAATTAAAGTTGAATAGTATTTGTGGCATAATGTCTGTTATCATAAAAAAAAATATGGAGTGTCTATTTACACTTTTTACACAAATGCACATAGCCCGCCTTGACGGCAAAGGTTGTTTACTCTAATTCCGCCCACCATTGTCTGGTTGAGCCAGACAGAATTACAAAAGAAACATCTCGGTTACATATGTAACCTTGGTTCCCTGAATAGGGAACAATGCATCGGCAGCTGACGCTATGAGAACACCCCCTGGTGTAATGACCGTCTGAAGCCCATATAGAAACAGACCAATTTAGTATCTGCTGGCGCTGTTGCCTCCCTCCCTGGGGCACCAAAGTTGTATCCATGCATTTCATAAATGTGCAAAGTGCAATTCTAAGCTAAAGAAGTACTCAAAATTGAAATCCTTTGCCCCCAAAAGTGAACCTGAGAAACTTCTTGTGTCTCTGAATGATCTGAATGTAGAAATAAGCATCCTTCATGACAAACCAGTCCACCGGCCGAATCTTCGTCGAGATGTGCTTCAGTGTCAGCATACTGTCAACATACAACGCTTCTGTAAAGTGTAGTTCAGTTGACCTAAGTCCGCCAACTCCGTTCTAAAAGGAGGCACTTTCTCTATGGCTCTTTTCTGCAAAAGGGAGAGGATCTCTAAAAACCAGGCTTTCCCTCCTTCCGCGGGTCAGGATTGGCCATGTCCTTAAGGATATCTGCTTGGTAGGCCTGCAGAACTGCCATGGTATGCAGCGCCACACCAGCCTGACTGGCAGCCAAATAAGATTTACCAATCAGCTCCAAAGTTGTTCTGCATGACTTCTATGTGAAGCATCTCCACAGCACATGAGACAACTTCAAGCAGCTCAATATAAGCTGATAAATGCAGTGCCCCCTGACCACTAGAGAGCAGCTAAACCGCTGCTGATCTCCTCAGAGTCCCGACGGCAGTGGTCATTAGAATGTCATCCAGAGACCACATCCCATGCTTCCGGGCCGGGACATAACAACAACATCATTATGAGCAAATTCAACCGGTGAAATAGGATTAACATGCTCCAGTGAGAGAGAGAGAAAAGGACCCAAAGGGATTTAGCGCGAGTGATGGGGTGAAACCAGTCCCCTTCTTTCCTTGAAAAGGTGGGCAGAGAACTAAGTATTTTTAAATACTTCTAAAGTACTCTTAAAAATCTCACAGTGCATGCAACTAGTAGAGTCATTAAGTGCAGCATGAGCTTGATGAATGGCCAAACACTTGACACACTCACCGTGCAAGTCCTCACTCATAAAATGAAGATAGCATGGAACACACTCCTGAAATAACATTGTGTTCCCCACAAGGAGTATTATGCACTCATAGAGGTTGCAGAACATGAAATTCTATCCTGATGCAAAAAGACAACTCATAACCACGGGCTAAGATGAATTGCATCCTGAAGAGAAGAAATCTGAGGAATAATGCCACTCCCTTTTGAGGTGCTGGTGCAGCTCATATTGTTACTCATGCTGAAACCAGGGTTCCTATCCTGGACCTTGGAGGACACCTTTACTGATCAGCAGGCTCAATTTGGTTAGTGTTAGGGCTAGGTGTAGGGGTGCAGTTGCAGCCATGGAGTAAAGTGATATGCCATTAGATCTGTCACATTATTAATTTAAAACCGTGCATGACAGTCGATTCGGTGCAAAATACAGCAGTAGGCTGTAATGTGTAAACCTTGTGCCTATACTTCTAAAATATACTGCCTGGTCCAATTTTCTTTCATTGTAAGTGCTTCGCTGTAAGCATTTTTCTTTTTTTTTTTAATTGAAATTTAAATTATTTATGGTAATTAAACTGACAGCATGTCACAAATGTTGTTAATAGAGCATTACTTGTATTGAATTTGGAACAAGCATTCCTTTATAAGCATGTTGAAGTTACTCAGATGATGAGAATGGGATATGATACAGTAGAGATGTACTTTTAACCAACAGAGCAGTTCATGTTGCTGTCCTTGAAGCCATAAGAAACTGTGGGAATACTAATACACTAATTTGTATACACTAGTATAGGGACCAGTTCTTACTAATAACTAGTTGCTTATTAGCATCCATATTACTAACATATTGACTGTTTATTAGTACTTACAGTATAAAGCACATATTACTGCCTTATTCTGCATGACCATATTTTACAACTACCTTACTAACTATTAATAAGCAGCAAATTAATTTATTGAGGCAAAATTTGTGAGAATGGGTCCCAAACTAAAGTGTGAGTGAAACATTTTACATTTTGCAGTCATGAATTCACTCTAGAATTTCTTAGGAACTTTTAGAACAGCAGTTAAAAGTCTGAAGAGACTTTCATGAAATAAATTACATGCACTTATGCCTCAAATGTAAGTTGCCATAAGAGGACAAATTTTTGTTCACTTACTGTAAGTAAAAGTCATTCGTCAAGCACATAAACTTGTGGTTTACATAAAGTGTAGTAGTGTTGGCACTGTTTTCAAACATCCATACTAAAAATAAACCACTTCCAGTTTACAAGTTATCTTTGAAGAGCAACATGTAGAGTGACATTAACCTTGTACTAACATTATGCATAACTAGAAAACAGCCAAATCTTAGAAACTCCAGAGAGAACCCATGGTGAATATGCCTTCTGGATTGTTCTATGAATTGACGTCATAACTAAACAGCTCTTAAGTAGCTGTGACAGATCAATAACTATACAGTATTCACAGACTCATTGTTCTTGTTAGAATGTGAAGCCTGGGGTGAGGGCAGATGTTTGAATGTGTGCTGTGGGATGACGTAGTGCTTTGTGACTGTAACACTGAAAGCTTACAGGGATCCTCCCTTAGCCTGGAAGAAGAACTGTTTGGTCCAGACCACACCCTGGTCACCCTGTTCACGCACCTGCGGCATTGGCATCTCTGTACGAGTCAACAACGACAACAGCAAGTGTGAGATGAGAAAAGAGCGCCGACTCTGTCTGCTTCGACCATGTGATAAAAAGGCTCTAAAGGGACTTAAGGTAAGAGATCCGTCCTGCTGGAACTTCACATGCTGGGCAAGGTTAAACTAGAAATTCTGTCTTCATCCACTCACCCTTCATGCCATTCCAAACTTGTATTCAATCTTGTATTCAATCAAAAGGATCATACTGTATGCATGATGAACAGATGAAAAATTCAAGTAAATCTAATCATTTTGTTCAACAATCATTGTCCAAATCACTTATTCTGACACGTTAATAATATAAAACTTTATTCACTGTAAAAAATTTCTGAAAAACTGTTAACAGTTGACTGAACTACATATATTTATATATACAGTGGAGATCAAAATTAGAGAACAACCTATAATGTCCTTTCAAGGTAAATTTCAAGGTCACTACTTAGACCTATTCAAAGTTATCCTAACCGGAGTAGAAGGGCAGTTTTTAAGCATATTTCATTAATTAATTGTATTCCGAGGCACAATATAAAAAACTTGAATGAATTTGAAAAAGAACTCTGATCAAAATGAGAGAACACTTACATATACCTCCAAGTTATTGGTGATAATCTGGCACCTGGTGCTAATTTCCTTAATTATACAGTATGACAAACCCTATTTAACTGGCAGCATTCCTCCAATTTTCACTGAGATTGCAAGATGGCGGGATGCTCTAAAGTGACTAAAACCCTGCAACAGGAGGTTGTCCAGATGAAGGCCAAAGGGATGACCCTTTCAGCCATTGCAAGAGAAGTCATTTCAAATCTGTGATTTCTCGAACATTGCAGATTTACAGTAACACTAATTCATTGAAGTCCCCCAGTAAGGCTGGTTGTCCACTTAAGACAAATGCACGAGATGACAGGATAATGCAGAGACTCTCATTGGGGAATCGGTTCAACACTGCAGCTGGAATTGCTTGCCAGTTCCTCGCTGAACAGGGTAAGGATCTGCCTCGGCACATTTAACCCTCTGGTTGTGTTCAGATTTCTGTCACACTTGTGGTGTTCCCAGTCAAAAATAACCGGACTCAGAACAACTGCTTATAAATCTCTCATTATGCTATATTATCACCAAATATTGGATTGAATCTTTTTGTCAACTTGTTTTCTTTCATTTAGGACTGGTTTTGTGTTTCTATGTGCATCTGATTAATCGTAGGCCTCGTTTATCTGAGAGTAGGTACCTCGTTTTTTGAGTGAAGAAAAAAAATTTTATGAATAATTTTCACAATATTAAACAAAAAATTATAAAAAAAATTGCACTGTTTCTCACACTAGTGTGCTTTAATGTTTAATCAGGAAGTTTGCTTTAAATGCTTGTATTTTGTACAAAAGTGATGTTCCCGGTCAAAAATGACCGGACTCCAAACAATTGCTTATAAATCTCTCATTATGCTATATTATCACCAAATATTGGATTCAATCTTTGACTGGTTTTGTGTTTCTATTTGCATCTGATTAATTGTAGGCCTCATTTATCTGAAAGTAGGTACCTCGTTTTTTGAGTGAAAAAATAATTTTTTATGAATAATTTTCACTATATGAGATAAGAAATTATGAAAATTTGCACTGTTTACCACACTAGTGTGCTTTAATGTTTAATTAGAAAGTTTGCTTTTAAATGCTTTTATTTTGTACAAAATTGCACAAAATCACACTTGACAAAAATGGCAGGCCATTAAAAGTGAATGGGGAAGAATGAAAGTAAGAGAAACAACTGATGCATGTTGTGCTTGCAAACAAAGGCCTTGGATCTGTGCGTGTGTAGATGCATACTCACGCTATCACACACAAACACACACACTCTCACACACACTTGTTTCGCTATCCTTGTGGGGACTTCCATAGGCGTAATGGTTTTTCTACTGTACAGACTGTATATTCTATTGCCCTACACCTAAACTTAGCCCTCACAGGAGACTTTTTGCATTTTTAGATTTTCAAAAAACTTCATTCTGTGTGATTTATAAGCTTCTTTACCCGTGGGGACCTCAATTTAGGTCCCCACCGTGACACGAGTCCCCGTGAGTCTGTGTGTATTCAGGTTTGAGTCCCCACCTGAATAGAAAAATAGGTACACACACACACATCCATGCATACAAACTAATGTATTACACCTATTTCATCCTACCCTGAACTGCATGCAATATGCTTTTATGAATCTGATAACTCTCTCTCTCACACACAGACACACACATGCTCAAACTGCCTTGTCTTTAGCCTGCATTGACTTCAAAATAATCTTTTTCCCCATCCTTCGACCAGAATGTTACATCAACTTCAACTGGGTCCTCAAAATCAGAAGATTGCTCCTCTTCAGTTGTTGCAAAGTTTTCTGCTTGTTCAGAGACGTTTTCCTCTTCCAATTTATCTTGCAATGCATCTTCACTGTAAGAATCATCTTCAGTTGTCTCTTCCTCGCTATTTTCTTGATCGGTAATATGTAAAGAACCTCTTGTAATGTATGTGTGTGTGATAGCATGAGTATACATGCATCCACACATGCACAGGTCCAAGGCCATCATTCTTCCCCATTCACTTTCAATGGCTGGCCATTTTTGACAAGTGTGACTTTTTGCAATTTTGTACAAAATAAAAGCAAACTTCCTGATTAAACATTAAAGCACACTAGTGTGAGAAACAGTGCAAATTTTCATATTTTTTTTTTCTCAAATTGTGAAAATTATTCATAAAAAATATTTTTTTTCACTCAAAAAATGAGGTGCCTACTTTTGTATAAATGAGGCCTACGATTAATCAGATGCAAATAGAAACACAAAACCAGTCCTAAATGAAAGAAAACAAGTTGACAAAAAGATTGAATCCAATCTTTGGTGATAATATGGTATAATGAGAGATTTATAAGCAATTGTTTGGAGTCCGGTCATTTTTGACCGGGAACACCACAAGTGTGACTTTTTGGAATCTTGTACAAGATAAAAGCATTTAAAAGCAAACTTCCTGATTAAACATTAAAGCACACTAGTGTGATAAACAATGCAAATGTTTATAATTTTTTGTTTAATATTGTGAAAATTATTCATAAACTATTTTTTTCACTCAAAAAACGAGGTACCTACTCTCAGATAAATGAGGCCTACGATTAATCAGATGCAAATAGAAACACAAAACCAGTCCTAAATGAAAGAAAATAAGTTGACAAAAAGAATGAATCCAATCTTTGGTGATAATATAGCACAATGAGAGATTTATAAGCAGTTGTTTGGAGTCTGGTCATTTTTGACCGGGAACACCACAAGTGTGACTAGGTGAAATAAAACCCACAAAAAAATTAAGAAAATTTAAAAAAAAAATTATGAGAAGTACTTATACCCTGTGTGAACAAAGTCAGTAAGTTTGAGTCCAATGCAATAATGTTAACTAGTATTTTCGGGGGAAAGAAAATCTTCTTCGGGTCAATTTGACCCGAACACAACCAGAGGGTTGAGAAGTTGGACTGAAAGCACACTCTGCAGTGACCAAGCCTCTCATCAGCAGAAAGAATCAAAAGGCTAAGCTCACCTTTGCTGAGGAGCATATTTTGTGGAGAGAGGAGAACTGGTCCAAAGGTTAATTTAGTGATGACAGCAAGTTTAATTTATTTGGGTCAGATGGGAAACATTATGTTCGGTGTCAAACGGGGGAAAAACTGAAGCCCAAGTGTGTAAAGGAGTCAGTGAAAGGTGGAGGAAGAAGTGCCATGGTTTGGGGGATGTTTTGTGCAGCAGGAGTTGGGCCTCTTATACAGCTACATGGAAGGTGAATGCAAATGTTTATCAGAACTTCCTTCAGCAACATGCGGTACCTTCCATGTAAGCATCTCCCAATCAGTCTGCAATTTTCATGCAAGACAATGCTCCCTTCACACTGCAAAACAGGCAAAGCAGCTCCTTGAAGCTAAGAACATTTAAAAAAATGAAATGGCCAGGCCAGAGTCCTGATTTAATCCCGAATGAAAATCTCTGGAAAATCCTTGGCAACAAAGTTATGGCTAAGAAACCCACTACAGTTGCCGAACTATGGAAGAGAGTAGAAGAAGAGTGGACCAAGATCACACCAGCGCAGTGTGAGAAACTAGTGAAGTTCTGTGGCCACAGATGTGCTAAAGTCATTCAAAGCAAGGGCCTCTACTCTTCCAACTAATTTCTGACAGCAGTAACCCTCCAAAACTTCAGCTGTCATCTTTTGTGCTAAAGTGTTTACTGTTCTCTAATTTTGATCACGGTGTTTTCCACAAAATAAAGTTTATTTGTTGTTGTTGAAATGCCTTGGTTATTTTGTCAAACATGTTAGCAGAACAGTGGTATACCTATACAGCTAATATTCCAATAAGTTTTGAGCAATGAAGATGAACAATTTTTCAGAAAAAAAATCAAGTATTTGTAGACTTCTCTAATTTTGTTCTCCAATCTAAATATTAAATGAAGTAATTTTTGGCCATTTAGTTTGAACGATTTAAAATATTAAACAGCAAGAACTTATAATGTCAAGCTTGGTGGTGAGGGTCCAACCAACAGGCTGTTTGGTCACTCATAACACACTTTAATAATTTTTGTTTTGGGGCAAAACATGGGGACTTATAATGACATAAATATTTGTTAATCAGAAATAATTTATGATTAAAATCTATATAGTGTTTTTGATTACATTTTGTTGTAAAAGTTGTTACCATTAGAGCAATTAGTGTTCTTTTCATAGACAAACTAGAAAAATTCTACATCACTATAATGTAATATCAGTGCTCATATTACCTTAAAATGCAAACTTATAATGCTGATTGAATGTGGATCTACAAGAAACATTAGTTCATGAAACTTACTGTATTGTCTTTAATGAAAGCACAGACAAATTGTAATGAAGTTAACAATTTTTCCATGTCGCACAAACTCAAAAAAGTCCTGAAGCTGGTTGCCTCAAATTTTGGAGTTTTCTGTAGGTTTTTTTTTTTTTTCCTTCTCTTAACAGTGTTGGTTCTTGTGGCAATTGACCTAATGTCGTGACACAAGAACCAGTGAGGTTTGATGCTATTGACATATCGCAACATTGGATCCGAGCTCTGTATATGCAAGTTGATCAACGATTTGATTTGAGAGTCAATAAAGTTCTGTCTGTTCATCAACTGACTGTCTAACACAAATTAGAAAATCATGACCTGATAATATACACTGATGTCAAGGTTTCTGGAAATAAGTTTGCTCAAGTAATATTTAGTTGTAATATTAATATTGATTATATTAATATAGTAATATTGAGTTTTTAACAATATGAGGGTGAGTAAATGATTACAGAATTTTTATTTTTGGATTATTTAGATAATATACAGTATATATTGTGTTGTAAATGTAGACAATGAATTAGTGTTGTAATGAAGTATTTGGACATTTTCTGGTGGTCAAATGTTATTTAACGTGGTGATCTACACTTGTCATTACCGTTTTCACATGTGCGAACATCTACTAAAAATAGCTTTGACACCAGCTGAAAGTCACTTAAACTCTGGCTTTGAAAAATTATGTCAGTTTTAACCGGTGGAGATGAAGATCAGTTTAACCAAAAAATAGCTGCCGTTTCAATTAATAAATCAATCAAATGTTTTGATTAATAAGATTAATAGTGCAGATTTACTCCATTTGAGTTCTGAGAACTCTAGCATCAATTGTGGTGCTACTTACTGTGATATATTATCTAGAAGTACGTTCTAAGAGTCACTTTATTATCCAAATACTTTTGGTGCAATGGTATCTATCATTGTATTATAAAGTTGAATCTGCATACTTAAACTGGCTGTTTCTAATTTTGTTGGTAGTTGAATATCAAAAGTATAAGCTCTCAGAGCAATACAATCTCATCAACTTTATCTGAAAGTGGATTTGCCAGAAAGTGAAATCTGACGCTGTGGTACAGTGAGTGAGAGAAAAAGAAAGTCTGACTTCCCTGAAAAGAGAGCGAGAGAGAGAGAGGTGTCAATACTGATGTAAGATGAGTCACAGTACTTTATTACAGCATTCCTAAGGAGCTTACAGGAAAATTACTTACCTTAGGATCTTGTAATGAGACTTCATTGAAACAATCAAGAACAGGCATGTGTGGGCCTGACACTAACACAAAAGCCTCAACTGAAAAGAAAACCGTCATATCCTGATCTTAATAAGCACTTTACACAAACAGGGTAAACCATTCGGCCATATTACTGAAATCATTGTAAGAAAAACTGAAAAAGATATATAATTGGAATACTGCATAAAACATTTGTGAATAAAGCACCATTTCCATCCAGTGAAACAACGAGAACAAAATCATCACTTCCTGATAAACTGGTGCCAAATATCATGAAAATTAAGAAAGGGCAAGAAAAAGGTAATTTGCTGCAGTAGGAGAAGCCTCTGTGGGTCCTTTTTCATATATAATGACTAAAACATTTCAGAAGCTCTGCAGTGAGATCGGTCCGCTTGTTAGTACAGTTATGCCATCCAATTGCGCAAAGTCACATGACTTTTTTTGATGCATTGAGGAATTTATTCAGTAAATGTGTTTCCATCAGTTTATGCACGTTTTCTTATCCAGTAAAAAAAAATTATCCAACTCAGTTGAGCGCAGTTTTTTATATCCAGTGTGATATCCCAAAATGTGCATAAAAATAGGTGGATGAAAACAGCTACTGTGCTTAACCATGGGTTATCAACTTTCTAAATGCTTTTAAGCCTGGTTAAAGAAACATTTCACACTTGTAAATTAGAACCAATGTGAAACTTGCACCAAATTAAGGTTTGCACCACTTTTGTGTGCCAAACATGTGCAGTGTGAAAATGCAGTGTAAGAATGTTAGGTTAAATACAGATAAAAAGATAACCTATCACATGAGTCATTCACGTGCTTTGGACAGTCACAGAAACACTGCATATTGTATTAAACTGACACCGCAAATAAGAACTTTTAAACCAGTGTTTAGGAATGTACATGTCAGGGTTTAGACTGGCCCAGGGTTTAGACTGACCCAGGCTTAAATATTTCATATGATAAAAAAACTAAAGATATGCAGGTATATTAAAATTAAATTAATGAAGCTGGAACCTTTCCAAAGTTCTATTTTTGAACCCCTAATCATAACCAAGAAAGGGATTGATTTTTTTTTTTTTTTCATTTATGTTTAGATGCCAAGAGGTAAAACCTGCAAACCGAAATTCCAGGCCAGTAAAGCAGAGAAGCTCTCGCTGTCTGGTTGTACCAGCATTAAGAAGCACCGCCCAACATACTGCGGCATCTGCACAGACAAGCGCTGCTGCGTTCCCAATAAGTCCAAAATGGTGAACATAGAGTTCCACTGCAAAGGGGGATCTAACGTACGCTGGAAGATGCAGTGGATCACTTCCTGTGTGTGTCAGAGGAAGTGCAATGATGCTAATGACATGTTTTCAGAGCTGCACTTAATATAAAACGGACAAAGAGAAAGTATGCAATGGTTAATGTACTGTAAGCTATAGTATATGGCCAGAAATACTCTATGCAAGTATATGAACAAAGACAAGTAACTTGTCACCCTTAAATTTTACGGACATGTGGTAATTAATGTTTGTTCACCTCAGAACTTGAATGAGATTTTGAATTTATATTCAACTCTTCCTTTAATCCGAAGGTGTTGTTATTCAGGTAGCTTTATGCTTTTACAAAATCTAATGGCAAAGTTCAAACTGTTGTTTTACAATGAGTAGTTGATTTCAAAAGGGACAGACAAAAGTTGCATCCCGAATGACACATTATTTACTGTGCACTTATACACTACATACTCAACTGTGTAGCCTATGAATTTTATTTTAGTGTATGAAGGTTATTTTCTCATTCATAATCAGAGTCTGATAGCCCCTCCTCTGCTATGTAATTAAAGCTACGACAGCTGAATGCATGAAATCTCCAACATTACACACATTTTTTTTTCTCGGTCAACTGCATCATGCAAGTATTTAAAATACACCATTTTCTTTCTTTCTTATTTTTTTATTTCGAATTTTCAGTGTTCACTATTTATACTACTATATTAGTATGTGAACGCACCGAAAGCATCCCTTGGGTCAATGCAGAGAATGCACCTATGAAATCATCCATGCATCGATGTGTCTGCATTCACATATTTGAGTAGAGTATGACTCGGGCCTAAACGCACAACTGTATAAACACATTAAAACCAGAAATGGAATACAGCAAGTAAAGAGAACGGGAAGATATTTTTGTAAACACTTAAAGGTGCACTAAGCAATATTTGAATATTTTGGGGGAGGGGGGGGGGGGGGGGGGGGGTGTGTTATGATCAGGCAAGAGGTAGGATCCGCGTAAATATCGAAGCAGCTTTCCAGCGGTAGAGAGAACTCAAGAAACAGGAAGGCCTGGAATCGGATTTGCTTTGTTTCTTCTTGATAGGTGAGTAATGTTGATTTTGCCTTGTTTCACACTTTATACCCTCGGCCGGCAGGCATAGCAGATTCCGCCATCTTCATTGCCAGGGTTGTGAACATATGTGTGGGGCGGAGATATCAAAATAGGGGCGAGGTCCTGTTGGGGTATGGCCGTGTTTGATTTGGTGCTTTCAAATATCAACATCGTCTGGCAAAATTCGCTTAGTGCACCTTTAAATGAAGCAAAGTCATGTCAATACATGTCTCACATTCCTCATATAATGTATAGCAAATTCTCAGGTCACAGGTACTCACCTGGATGTGAAGAACCTGTAGAGATTTTGAACTTCTGGGAAAACACAGACATTTAAGGCCATCAGCTACAATCAGCTCTGAGGTTAAGCAATGGCATATACTTCTGAAAAAGTCAAACAAACAAATAAATAAATTTCAACCTTGTTTAAAAAAAAAAAAAGAAAAAAAAAAGTATGTGTATGCTAGCCATTATTTTGGAGCAAAGCTCCACCAACTAGAGGTCACTAAAGAAACAGGAATATTCATGAACGATGAATATATTTTCCTCAGTTGTAGAAGTAATCAACAAAAGAGAGCAGTAATGTGGTGCAGTACAGGAAAGTTAATAATAATATAATAGTATAAATAATATCTAAGGACAAACTATATCAGGAGTCATGTAAACTTGTAGTCTGAACTCCCACTAGTAGCTGGCACATTGCTGTGCATTTGCATAAAGCTGAACTCTCCAGAACAACATATCGTCAGCTCATTGAAAATGAATGACTTGCAACTTGTAATAAATCCCAAAACACAAGATGTTTATTGAATTTATTGGGTTGTTTCTTTATTGGGGGGGGGTTGTAAGCACTACATACATTTTAAAAATATTATTATTACTACTACTAGGGATGTGCACTCTGAAGTGACAGTGATTTTGATTGAATCTTTTTACTTTCGAACTCAGCCCATACACAAGACACCTTCACCCTACCAGCATGCACACAATACAGGACACATTCACTATAGAAAGAGTGCAAACATGGAGTACAAATGAATGCAACAGACAGCTCCATCTAAAGATGGGCTCTTTAAAATTAATTATTCAAAATATAAGGTGAATTTTTTTACTCTTGGGTACTGAACTCTCGTCAAGTCAGTTGCAACAAAAATAGTGTGCACGCTTATGATTACGACGACAATTTGCAGGCACACCAAAAATATTGCTTTTGTGAGGTGATGGGACCTATGGATGCCCAGCACCAACTGATTATAAAAGCATAAACTGAAGCAAAAATACAACTACTGCTAATCTGCAAACAAACCATCTGTCAACAGGTCAATATAGAGCCATATTAAATGAAGATACGAGTTTAGGCTTTGTGCTGACTGCGCCAATGCCAAGAATATAGAATTGAGTGTGTAATCTAGTTTCAGATAAAGTAACATTTCTTGTGTTTTACTGATGTGTATTGATGACAAATGAATCTGTGATTCTTCTTCTATTAAAACTATTTTATTAACTTTTTTATATGAAAGAAAAAGTAATAACATTTTACAGGTGAAGTGTGTAATTTCTGTGCCTCTAGTACACAGATGGGCAATTCAGGACCATTGTCTTGCAGAGTTAAGGTCTGGGCCTAATCAGACACAACTCAATTTTAAGTTATTATTATAACTTAATAACTTAAATGAATAAAAAATAGTCTTTGGGCTTACTTGACAATTGCAGATAGGCATATTTGCTTAGGGATAGAGCTCAACTCTGTTCGACTCAATATTGTCTGTTATGTTGTAGGTAGTACTGACAGATCCACTCTAAATTCACATCACTGGCTGAGCCAATGTTTCTATGCCTCTAAAATAGAGACATTTTACATCAATAAATAATTGGTCCAAAAATATGAAAGATTTATTTTAAGTACATGTAGAAATGTTTGATCACTTTGTCTATTATACACACGATTCATGTGGCGATGGTGAGTCTGGGAGCGCTGGGCATGAGAGGGCTTTCCAGGTGTGTGTATTCTTCAATTAGAGCTGAGATAGATGACAAGGCCTCACTGAATCCAGCCAACTCCATCCCGTCAACTGCTAGATAGTGATGCAAGTGAGCCTGCGAGGAGCACAACATTTCAAAAGTTTGTGAGTTTGTGCATATATATATATATATATATATATATATATATATATATATATATATATATATATATATATATATAACCAGTGCATGTTGCTGCATTAAAAAATTATCCAAATGTAACGTCATTTTGCTGTTGATATGCCATGCTAGACACACCTTCCTACGGTACAGCTTCACAAAACGCTCCCTTAGTTCGAAGAAGGTGGATTTCACGCAAGTGTTGTTGGCTAAAGCCAGCAGAGAATGTGAGTGACACACAGGAGGGACTGAACACAAACTAGTCTTCCATCCTTCCTGATTCCATGGGACAAATGGAAGGGTGGGCTTTAGCCTAAGGGGGAAAAAAAACAAAAAACAAAAAAAACAGATAACAGATTATTCTGTAATGAAGACAGACTCAAGTACATCATCATGGATCATTTACAGATCATATATTTATATTACATACAGAGATAAGCTGTGTTACAAAACCTTGCAAGCTGCCTACTTAGCATTTTATAGTATCACAGGAATACTCCTAATGCAAAGTCTGTGTCAAATAGTAGACATTCATGGGTAAAAAGTTGTAATATTGTAACAAATATTGTAAAAAGGTGGACTGAGTCTAAAGCAATGCAAGACAAAAAAAAAAAAGTAAAAAATTAACAGTAAAAAAATTATCTATATAGTTTTACTAATGCCAATTTCACCCTAATTTGAGTAACTTTATTTTGATAGTCCACTTTAGACATTCTACTAACAGTAAGTAACTTTGCAACTACATGTCAACTAGCAGTCATTAGAGTATTAGTAGACTGTCTGTTTAATATCTTCTAACACTTTTGATGGGTCCACAACATACAACATACTGACTATGAGAAACTTTCCAAGTACATGTCAACTTATTCTACTAACCCTAAACCTAACCTAACAGTCTACTCAGAGTTAGTAGACATGTAGCTGCAAATTAATGAGAATTAGTTGACGTAGTTAAAAAGTTACTTATAGTTAGCAGAATGTCTAAACTGGACTATCGAAATAAAGTGTAACCCTAATTTGTGCTAATAAGAAGTACTGTGATGTACTGAGTACTCTATGACCATTTACACCTGGCATGAAGTCTTTATTGATCTGATCACAAATGGTCAGCAGAGACATGTTATCATTTACACCTGGCATTAAAAGGGAGTTCACTCAAAAATTAAATAATCTGTGAGGGCAACTGATAACAGAATTTTGTTTTTGGGTGAACTAACCTTTTACATGTACTTTAAGGGCATGTTTGTTCAAATCTCCCGTGTTTAGATTTCATCAAGACACTCCCTACTTATTTTGTCTCACATTTAGGGATTGAAGAAAAAAGAAATCTGACTGAAAGCTTTTTTTATGACTTGAGAAGATGTGTTTTCTATTGCCTAAGTCTATTTCTAAAGTTTCCTATTAACCTTTTTTTATTTAGATGCTTTTCTATTACCGGTAGAAGTATGTTTGTGTCATTTCAAAGCTATCGGTCTCTAAAAATAAAACTAATATTTTTGCAATACATGGTCTCCATGCACTATTTTTTTTTTTTTTTTTTTTTTTTTTTTTTTAAGTCATTCAACCATCTTACAATAAATAACCTGGCAATGCATATGTTTTTACTTATCTTGTAACACCAAACAATGTTTTAAGTCGATTTGCAAAATCTAGACTTATATAGAAATGCATATAGAAAGCCAGCATTCCTCATCACTGAAGTGGCCAATGACTAATAATTTTAGTTTGGCTCGAGATCTACACACTTGCAAAAAAAAAAAAAAATAATAATAATAATAAAATAAAATAAAATAAAATACCTTTATAACCAAAGAAGCTGTCTGCATTGCAAAATCTTTTACATCGTATCTGCAATTTATTTATGAGAATTCATTAAGTGAGCATGCACCCTATGGCATTTTTAGTGGATTTCTTCTTCACCGGTGACTTATTTAAATGCCTTTTATTGGCAAGTACATTCATGCCCTCAAAAGATATATGTGTGATTGGATGTAAAGCTAAATGTTGAAAAAAACAACACACAAAATGAAATCTTTGATGCCATGTGAGTAGCTCTAAATATTACATTTAGATTGATACTTTTTATTCATTTTCACATTTCACTTTAATTGTGACAGTCACAATTTAGTTTAATTGTGCTGAAATTGCTCCTCAATCATCTGATACATGGTCTCTATGCCATGCATCCAGTTGATGTTTGAGCTTTCCTGTAGCTCAAATAGTAGAGCATGGCGTTAGCAACGCCAAGATCATGGGTTCGATTCCCAGGGAAAGCAAGAGCTGATAAAATGTAAAAAACTGTAACTTGAATGCAATGTAAGTCGCTTTGGATAAAAGCGTCTGCTAAATGCATTAATGTAAATGTAAATGATGTTAATCCATCCTAGCAACAAAGAGCTTCAGTCCCTGCACTATACATCACTTCCATGAGATCATACCGTGCAGTGTATGAATAGAAATCAGCTTTATGTAGACAGTATACGAGGCAGCTTACTAGGATTTGGACAGAGTCACAGAGTGAGAAAAACGTATATTAGAATAAAAAAAGAAACAAAACTAGAGTAAATCAAGATATGGGAGAAACAAACCGCTCAATATTCCGGCGCAGATCTGACAACTGAACATTTCCACGCAGCATAAGAGCACAGGCCAGATACAGGTTGTGTTTGGGGTCGGCTCTGATTAGCTGATGCTCCTTACTAAATGCATCTGAGAACATCTGATCCAGCCTGCAGAACACAGCACAGCATCCATTTGGTGATGACAAAACACACACAAAGAGGTTTTTCCCATATAAAGTCTCTACCTTCCATGCAGTGTTGTTGGCATGGGGAACATCTGGGAATATTATCCAAAGACCTGTAATGAGCAGGCGCCTACTAAGGTTCTCTGCGGCAGAGCTATTAAACTTCAGTTTGGAAGGTCACTGTCCTGCAGAGTTTAGCTCTAAAGGGTCGATCACACTACACTTTTCGTTTTATTGACTTACTTTCGTATGCATGCAAATGTGGGAGACCAGAAATGTGTTGCATGAAACAATATATTTTTTACATGAATGCTCTATGCCAGGGGTTCTTAACTCTGGCCCTCGAGGTCCACTTTCCTGCAAAGTTTAGCTCCAACCCTAATCAAACACATCTGGACAAGCTAATCAAGGTCTTCAGGATTACTAGAAAATTACTGGCAGGCGAGTTTGATCAAGGTTGGAGCTAAATTCTGCAGGAAAGTGGACCTCGAGGGCCAGAGTTGATAGCCCCTGTTCTATGCAACTGTCTTGATAGAGGGAAACAAGAAGGTCACTATTGGCATGTAATGCAACAAAGATTGCTGAAGTCAACTGATGTCACTAACAGACCTAGCAATCTCTGTGTAATAATAGAAAGATGGCAGCATCATTACGTTTAAGTCATTTTTACCCTCCTGTAATTTGGCTCTAAATCTCAGGTGAAAACGTAATTTTGACTCCCCTTTACAAAACAGTGGATTGCTCAGTAAATATACATGACATTTAATATTTTGGCGTTCATCACTATACATATTTATCTTCCTTCAGAAAAATATTGAGCTGGGGAAGTTTCTGAAATTCGGTCGATTTGACACAGAATGTCACTATAATAAACATTGGTTTCTCATGCTTAATTTTTTATGATCCTTAAAATAATAATAAAAAACACTTAAAGACTGCTTAAGTACAATTTTAAATACAATAAATTCAAGAACTGACTGTTCACTTGCTGTCTAACATATCCCAACCTTTTAAAGGTGCCACTGTAATAATATATTCAATGCTATTCACTTCACCGGTCAGTGGTTTTAATATTGTGGCTGATCAGTGTATTTATTTATTTATTAATGTCTATGGCATTTTCAGATTATAATAATTTACATGACTTTGAAAAGAATGAAAATTAACAGTAAAAAGTAAAAGTAAAATTTAAATCATTTTAAGCCCAGTACTGATATAGAGGACAGGGAGTGATTTCCAGCATAGCTGCAAAAAAAAAAAAAAAAAATACAAAAATAACATAAAATACAAATAAGAATTCAGGAACCTACCTGAACTACAAATCAGTAATTTGTTTTATATATATTGCAATCCCAGCGTATTTGAGGCAGGTACTGTATAAGAGCATTCAATGAGAAAATGGGTAAAAATTACTGTAGATATATAATGACAAACCTGCGTGGTGGTATGTTGACATCAGCAAGTGTGTATAGAGGAGTTAGACTGGACAAAAGGTAGTGTAACCGTGGGAACGGAACAAGGTTCATGGCTATCTCATTCAGATCCATGTTGAGAGAGCCCTCAAACCGTGCTGAACTGCAAGAGGAGAAATTAATTCAATACAATTAAATTAATCTAAAATCTAATTAAATTAGTGATAAAATGTCTTACATTTAAAAAAAAAAAGTTTTCCAGTTAATTAAAAAAATATTTAAGAGCCAATTTTTATGTGATGACCTTACAAGCCATATACACATATAGAAATTATCCACCAATCTGAGACCATAAACCAGAACAAAATAGCTCAGCAGATAATGTCCATTGTCACAAAGCATTTAGTACCTGGTAATATTAAGAAGTAGATTGGCCACAATGTTGTTCATGGCATCAAAAGGTTTCTCGACTTTCACCACCCCTCCTCGTCCTGAGATGATGGTACA